>VDFB02088177.1:0-27360 GCA_007258455.2 Sequoia sempervirens
GCTTCAACTTGAGGATCCTCCCTCTGAGTGAATGTAGGAAAGAGTGGCCTAGAGGCTGATCCTCTAGAGGTGGCCTCATGTTGGCCAATAGTCCTGTCTCTCCCATTGCCATTATTTCCATTGACACCACTATTTTCACCTGTGGCATTGTTTTGACTAGGGGTATGATTCTGAGCAGCTTGCTGATCCATTCTTGCAAGCAAACGGGACATCATATCAATCATCCCATCAAACTTCTTTTCCATCCTTTCATCTCTCTCATCCTTGGCCTGCTTATGACTGTCTGACATGTTCTCAACTGCTTTACCAGTATCTACTGCTTTCCTTGTTTCTCCCAAAGCCTCTGAAAAAGTATTTGCTTCTGGCACTGGCGGAAACTATGACTGCTATTTTTTGGCCTGACTTCTGGTGTAGTATCTGCAATCACTGTCACTCATCTGACAACTGAATCACTGTAGCGCTCAGGTTGGCAGAATCATGGCTCTGATACCACTGTAAAGAACCGGACTATTTTTTTTTTTTGTTTTTTCCAATTACAATTACAATCAACACGCACCCGTTAAGGTTAGCTCTAAAACCAAAACGATGCGAAAGCAACTCTAACCAAGGATGTACACCAGGATCCCGATGTGGGCAAGGTGTGAGCATATGGTCAAAGGATCTAATGCAGATGCAGAACTGGAAGGGAACTCTAACCAAGAATGCGTCTAGGGTAGACGAGCATATGGTCAGAGGATCTTATGCAAGATAAGCTGAAGTAACTCTAACCAAGATGGCGCCGAGTGATGGCGAGCATATGGTGAAAGGGTCCCTAAAACTACTGACTGAAAGTAAATAGGCGGCAAGCCAACCTCTTCCACTTATTCAGCGGGAAGTACAAATAAGTAAGTGAAAGAGAGAAAGGAGAATTGTTGATAGTACTAATATTCAACTTACAATATGATAGAATGCCTGCCAAAACCCCATATTAAAAAGTCCTCCAATGCTGCAAAACTAAATATGATTTCCTCAACGCTTAACAAGACTCTTAAGACTCAATCTCCTCACAACTTACATTTATTCAAGACTAATATGACAGACCAGCGACTGAAATGAAGTAATCAACAACACTAAAACTCACTAAAATACTCACAACTCACTCAATACTTGCCAGAATGATATGAGACTTGATGCAAACGAATGCTAGGATGATGACAATGAAGACTAGACTAAGAAACAGCTGACAAATTGAAGTTATTTTTTTTCTAAACACTTGCCAGGTAGGACAGAATGGTACGGCCCAGAGAAGGGCAATTTTTGCAAGATAAAATCTAAGACAATAAAATAAAATCTGAAACTTCTAGGAAGGGGTCGCCCCAGGCTGAGAAGAACAAAGGAAAAACACCCAGAACAATAATATTTTTATTTCATGAGATATGAGCAATTCTTACAATCAGCTATGATATTCAGCAAATCCAAAATATGTCTAAAATGCAAGGAAATTGAACTAATATGCTAGGAAACTCAAATGCAATGCTAAAATAACTCAACTACAATCTACTTCTCAACTAGTTGCCATCTTTCAAGCAAGAAGATGAGTCATTGCTAGGAGGTATGCTTTCCTCGAAGCGTGTGCCTGAAGACAATCCAGTAGCATAACGGTATGGTAGACAAAAGATGGCAAATGAAGAGTTGAGGCCAGCATATAAAGACTTGAGGAGAATCTTCAAGAAGCTTCAAGAAGGGCGTCCAAATTCAAATTTGACTTCAACTCTTTTCCCTCCAAAGGTGGCGTCCTTTTCTCATAAGGCAATATTTCACTTTTATAAAAATTAATCTTTCTCTCAAGTAGGTGTCCCACTTCTCCAACCCATAATTTGGCCTTAAAATATAAATTATCTCCTGATGAGGCCTTCACCCTCAAAATCCCCCTTTTTAAAACAACATAAAGTTATAATGCTAGGTCAAGGGGTTATAATATTAAAATATAACATTATAATATGAAAATAACTTAGCTCTCCAGAAAATGCATCCAAAGGCCAAAAATCAAATTACCAACTAAACTGGTTGAAGAAGAGAGCCAACAGCACTGTAGCCAACAGGACCACTACCAGAAATAGAATTTACTAAAAATAGTAAATTCAAGAAATTGCTCAGAACACCAAACGAGCTATACCACTGCGAAGCTCTCTAAAAACCCAAAAAGAATCCGCAATCCAATCTTCAATCTTCAAACAACAACCTCCTCAAAAACAAGAAACCCTAATTTCGCCCTCCGAGTAGCCTACGGGTCTCTAGAATAGGCCAACGGTCAACTAAATCGATCACAATTGAGAAGGGGACATTACATAGAAGCATTACTGCTACTGACGTGTGTGTGTGACTGAATTTGTAATGTCCCCTTCTAGCTAGTCTTCAAAAAAATCAATGGATTAGCCTATCATGTCGACCCTCGTAGGCTAATGGTTCTAGATAGAAGGTCACTTGGACGGGCACTCGGTCGTCAAATTGCAGTGCTGATCTTCGAAGTATGGTGGCAAGGTGAATTGTTGCGTTTGGCATGCTACTTGTCCTTAAATTTATGATACTCACTTTTTATTCCACTGTCTTTGGCCTAGGGACCACGAGTCTTTAAAATGAAGGGGTCACTTTATATTTTTCAGTTACTATTCATTCATAAAGTGAAAAATGTTATAACTTAAGTGAATAGTGCTCACTTTAATGAATAGTAATTTCAATGCAAAAACATATAACTAGAGGGGAAAAGTTCGACCCTCTTCATGCATTTGGTTATTTTGCTTCATTGACTTGGGAGTTAGGTTTTACAGAAAGAGGGAGGCAAGGGTTTCCTGATTTCTTGCAGTGGGTAAGCCTGGAGGGGGCTCGATTTTTCATTTGGAGTTGTTTGAGGGTGTGAAACACCACCTTAAGGTTGCTGAGTTGAATTTGAACGCACATTTGGAGACATTGAGAGCTGATTCGCAAAGTTTTTGAGCTGATTTCTGAGTGGGGTTGGCAGCCATCGACTTCAACATTGTTTTGCTAAGGGCTGCTTGCATTTTGAAGCATTTTGGGACTGATTTGAGGAGCTAGAGCCAGCCGCCCCTCTCTTGAGGGTTTCATCAGCAAAAAAGGAAGAAAACGCCTCTCATAAGAGGCTGCTATCACTCCAAAAAGGCGCGCCCTAGTCCTAGGAGGCCTCCCATTTCAGATATAGAGTGGAGAAATTAGTATTTCAGCTGGTGTGAGCAATTTATTGGGGTTTGTTACTGTAGCAAATCACTATTCGCAGTGTTGTATGGCTGTAAGTAAAAATATGGTATAAGATATATGTAGTTTTAGATTTGTTGTAAGTTATATGTTGTATGCATCTTATTATGTAATGAATAAATCATATTTGGCCACTAAATTGAGCAATGTACTCAAGGTTGTTTCAGTACTTTAGTTTATTTGAAGTTTCCATTGCATGTATATGCTTGTTGGTACTTTTTGCACATTGGCAAACAAGCTCAACAACAAGAAGGAAGAGATAAAAACTAAAAAAACAAAAAAATCAGAAATACAAAACTCTGTGAAAACGATTTCAGCAAAGTGGTGGAACACTATAGTGGTATCAGAGCCTTGATCTTGCCATCCTGGAGGGTCAAAGTTTCACATGAGAGGTCAATATAGATACTACACTTGTAGAAGGGCCGAGCAAGTAGACAATTGGCAAGAGGATAACCCGTTTGAAGATATACCAGTAGCAGAAATGGGTGACAGGGAAGAAGAAGGTCCATCAAGAAACAAAAGAAGAAATGAGGAAAACAATGACGATAGAGATGGTAGAAAGATTTTTGAGCGGATGACTCGAGCTTTCGAGGGGTTTATAACAACAATGCAGCAGTTTGTCCCACAGATACAGCAGAAGAGGGTTGCAGAGGATAACAGGAGTGTGGCTGGGACACCTAGGGCACATCGCGCTCCTTCACGAACTGCAGATAGACCTACACGTCCTACCTTTTTGAGGGATGAATCAGAAGAGGGTAATGCAGAAGAAGAGGGAGAGGAAATATTTGCAGATACTCTCATGGCAGCGAATGTCGAATGGAAATTGTTAACACCACAGGTTAGGGAACGCATGAGCTTTGATAGATTCGCAAGTCAGAGGAGAGAGCATTACAAATTGTAATGTCCCCTTCTCGAGCATGATCTTTCTAGTTGACTGTTGGCCTATTCCGGAGACCCGTAGGCTACTCGGAAGGTGAAATTAGGGTTTCGTGTTTTGGAGGATGCTTTTGCTCGAGGTTGGTTGATTTAATGGCGGATTCTTTCTGGGTTTTCAAAGAGCTTTGCAGTGGTATGTTTTTCATGGCATTCTGAGCACCTTCAGGAATTTACTATTTTTAGTAAATTCTTTTTTTAGCAGTGGTCCAGTCAGCATCAGCTCAGTCAACTTTACTCTTCTGGCAGTTCATTGGGTAATTCTCATTTTTTGGCTTAAGGGGTTCTTTTTGGAGAAATAAGTTATTTTAAGTCAAAATGTTTTATTTTAAAATTACCCCTTGGCCTAGTGATATAACTTAACAATTGTTTTAAAGAAGGGGACTTTCAGGGGTATTTTCTCATGAAGGAAATATTTTTATATTTCTAAAGTTTATATTTGCTCAAGGGAAAATGGACGCCTATTTGAAGGAGGTTATATTTTATTTAAAAAAAAGAGAAGTGATTTATATCTCTCAAGGAAGGTACGCCATTTTGAAGAAAGAGTTTTGGTCAAAGATTAAACCTAAAAGCAGCTTGGGATTAGGGCGCACTTCCTAGAAGCCTCCGGAGTCTTCTCTTCATTCTATAAAGGAGGTTCCTTCTCTTCTTTTGGATTATCTTTTGTCTACGGGAATGTTATGCTGCCGGATTGGCTGTGGGATTGCTTCGAGGAATGTAAGCCTCCTAGCTTGGCATTGCTTCTTGCTTGAGAGATAGCGACTAGTGATGAGGTAGTTGTAGTTTGAGTGATTTGTAGTGTGATTCTGCATTGTAGTCATTGTGTGGCTTTGTAGTTCAATTTTATGCATATTAGTGAGATTCTGGATTTGCATATTCTTTATAGCTGATTGTTGTTTTTAATCACAAGTCAAAAAATACAAAAAAAATCATTCTGGGTATTGTCTTTATCTATTTGTCTATGAGGGTCGACCCTTTCCTCTAATTTGCAGATTTTTTAATGGAGTCTTGAATTTTTAAAAGCAAATCGCCCTTCCTTGAGGGCCGTACCATCTAGGATTGTCTTGAAATTCGTGCATAAATTAAATAGGATCTTTTGGGTTAGTTTTGTGATTCAATCTTGGGCGCCATCATCCTAAGATCATTATGCATTTTGTCTCGTGAAATTTGAGTAAGTTTGGAGTGAGTTGTGAGCAAACTAGTGAGTTTTAGGGCTGCTGTTCATGCATGTGAAAAATAGGACTGTCAAAAATCAGATTGTCAAGTTGGTCTTTAGAGTGGAGTTTCTGATCTAAGCTTTATGATCTAGTGAAGGAGATTCAATTATATTGTTGCAGCACTATTTAACTCTTGATTCATGTTCGTAGCAAGGCTTTCTCTATCATGTTGTAAGCTGAACAGTAGTACTATCAGCCTTCTCACTTATTTTCCTTAACTGCATTGTAATACTTAGCATCTCCATCATATGGTAGCTCCCATTCCATCTTGGGTTGGAAAGCACATTCTTGACGTAGAGTTACTTCAGCATTCTCGTTTATTTTCCTTAATTGCATTGTAATTCTTAGCATCTTCGTCATATAGTAGCTCCAATTCCATCTCGGGTTGGAAAGCACATTCTTGACGTCGAGTTATTTCAGCTTATTAGTTGGTAGGGATCCTCTGACCACATGCTCGTCATTCTCCGGTGCATTCTTGGTTAGAGTTCTTTGTATCAGCATTTCTTTAAGATCCTCTGACCAATGCTCACACCTATTGACGTGGTTTTTGTGACCGCACCAAACAGCAAAACAAAAATAGTCCGAAGGCTATTCCGTTCTCTCTTGATCAAAGTATTCCGTGCGCTAAGATTGCGAGAAAGTTCGCACGTTCAACTCCAAGGTTCCAAATACTTAGAATACCCTCAGTTGGTTGATGTGTATTGCTGTGTTCTTACGAGGGGACTTACACAATCATTCAGACTTCTTGCAGTTAACAGTCAGTGTATGATTTAAAGGGGATTCTTGCGTGTATGATTTGGCAATGTAGTACGTTTTCCTAAAGCTAATCGGAAATATGCGGAAAGTAAAAGAGTGTAAGGCCTAAGAAATTTGTATTCAATTCTAAATGCAGGATATGTGGAGCTCAGTTTTGGCAGACTTCAGCCAAATTTCGCCTAGGCTCACGTCGGACAACTTCGGCAAAATCAGTGCAATCTTCAAGGGGATAGCAAAGGATGTTCAGATTATAACTTAGCATACATACACCATCAAAACGACGCATATAGGTATACAAATCACAACCGAAGTTAAATTCAAGATAATGTCCAGTGGACCACGCAAGGCGAACTTATCATCAACAAGCCGCTAGTGGTATGGAATGAAAGAAGCTACCTCAACAAAACACCACACATCAAAGTAAACTACTTGCATGGAATGAAAGTTATACTACTTGGATTCGAAAGGAAGAAGAGACCTTGCTAGCTATTCATGACAAGACGAATTCCACCATCAATGAAAAGATCTATTATCATGAAAAGTGTTACACAACAATCTCCACAAAAGTTTTCAAAGGGAAAACTTTCTTTCTCCTCCACACTATGCTAAGCAAAATGATCTACTATGCTCTACTCTCTAACTCTAGCTCCAATGCTAATGTCTGATATCTGCCTCTAATCTAATGGATTACAAATGAGGGGGACTCCCCCTTTATATAGCTAGCCCAGTCCAAAAGACGGCTAGGGTTACAATCAATAGAGTGGCCAAAATCGTGCCACCTCAGCCCTAACCCTAAAAACTGCCAGAATAGGGAGTGGTACATTAAATGAATCAAAGATTCCCACTCACTCCCAAAAATAGTAAAGGCAATAAATGCCCACAATCAGTCTTCTAGAAGATCCTCGTCCAGCAGTGCGTTCCCGTTCTCCTTCTCTCTAACTACAAGCTCAACAAATCTGCCAAGTACAGCCTCAACTTCCTGAATCGAAATGGGTGGAACACAATCTAGCTGAAACTCTAACACTGTGACTGAATGCTCATGCCTCGTACAAGATTTTCTCCAAGCAACTAAAGAATCCTGCGTGCTCTGGATCAAGGCGGAGAAAGTAGAAGTGTTCTCGAAATCATCTTGTACAAAGGTCTTAACATCTGAAAAGAAAGGCACCAGCCTACCCCTCAAATTATCAACATTAACTTCATCTGGATTCAGCCGCCTAGCAAATATGGCCTCAAAGGTATTCTGAACTCCATCAATAATATTGGCCATAGCTTTATGTACCCTGGCTGAATCCGCCTGTGCCGCGTCGAAGAAACCACACCCCGTGATCGCTGAAGAATACCATCTCGAGAAATCATATCTGTTATTCTCCTGAATGACACCTCCATCAATCACCGATCGCAACGGAACATGCCTCAATGCCTCAAGACGCTGAATTACTTTACTCTGATAGACAGAAGCATTGCCCCAAGCATGATCAACCGCCTCCATCCATGCCAAAATACTAGAGGCTTGCTGAAAAGCAAAAGCAAGATCCTCCATAAACTTTTCAATCTCAGCACGAACCCCTGTGACCCACTTATCTGCTTCCTGTGCCATTTTTCCTAACTCCACCAAGCCACTGATGGACTCTCTGGGTATCTCTGCTGGAGGCTCTATAACTGGAATATCCTGCCCTCGAGAACGAGACAGCTGCTGCATATATCCGATTAAAGCCTTGTGTTCTCTTTTCAACCTTTTGTTTTTTCCTTCCTTCTTGAATAATCTGTCTTTGAGGGCAAGATAGGAGTTATCACACTCCTCTACAATCTGTGCACCAGTGGGACGTCCTAAATCTAAAGTCGTGACCACATAATTCTCAGGCACTGCTTCATTTCGGTCACACTCAACTCGTGGCATAGCTACATGAAGAGTACGGGAACCATCCTCTTCAGTGGAGATCTTCGAAAACTTTCTTGCCTTCTTCTTCTGTGGAGGTGCACTGATCCTATTCAAAAATTCTTCCATCTAAACTGCTGGATCAATTTCCTCGCTGGGGCTTCTTCTCATTTTGTCCTTGAGCCAATCAGGCACATCGTACTGTATATCGAAGGGCTGCTGTTCTTGTGCTTCTACCTCTCTAACCTGCTCATCCTCTACATCATTCTGCCGAGGCTCATCGTCCTCAAGTGGCTGAGTGTCTCCTGAAACTATATCATCATCATCATTCATAGCCGCCTCTAACTCCTGCTGAAACTGAGGGTCAGTAATAGTCCCCTCATCATCTTGCTGATCAGCCCTAACAGGTGCGTTGACGCTCTGGCCAACCGACTCTCTCCGTGGAGGCTGAATATTATCCTGTACCACTTGCACCTGATTCAGTGCATTCCTCTGATCAGCAAACAATGAAACCTCCTATATACTTGGAGAGCGTGTCTCCAATGGTGATGCAACTGTGACTCATGGAGGTTCTGGCTGAGTAGGCTCCTGTCGAACTAGCTCTTTCTTTTTAGACTCTGAACCTCGTGTAATCTGCTTCTTTCTGCCAGTGGTGGGCGTCATGTGATCTCCCATCAAATTGTAAGTCAAGGCGATTGACCTACTCTTTAACCTGTTTACTCGCCTATCAACCCATGCTCTAGTGAATGTTAGGACCGGAATAGAAAGTGTATCTAAATCAGCAATCTCAGGTTCTGACCAATCTGGAGGTGGGAGTGGAGTATCTCTAACAGCTGCATAATCCGGATGAACAACATCCATATCCTCATTCACCTGGTCTGGAATCGGCACAACTTCACACTCCCTAATCAGAGTAATAGGCAACCGAGAGAACATTCTCTTCCTAACTTCAATCTCATCCGCCGCATCAGCCCAATAATCCTCAATGGTGGCCTTATGTTTAAACTCCTCTAACAGTACCCATTTGATGTTATGATGTGGGTCGTAGTGCTGTCAGCTAGTATGATATGAGAAATGATAAAATTGAAGTTCACTTTCAGCCTCTCTAGCTGCCTGTATTGAGGGACACACCTCATCCGAGTTGCCCATGACAATTGGAAATTCTACTCCTCCCTTTTTCTTTTTCTTCTGAATCTTATCATAGGCAAGCAATTGCCTAGATATCTCTAGCATCAATATTCTATCGGTTGGGTACTTAGGCAGCCTATACGGATATGATGAAAAACCTTGCAGCCTAATATACGAAAACCTCGGGAATTGTATAAACCAGCACCCATACCTTTCAATCAACTCCTGGGCTTCCCTCGAGATTCTGTGGTGTAACCGCTCCTGGAGCAATCTCGTGATGTACATGGTGAAAGCATCGTTGACACGCTTGTAATGAGTTGTGCTCGCCAAATGCAACTGTGGACATGCATCATATATTTTAAACTGGGGGGAGCCACAACCGACGGGTTCCTTGTAAGAGATCCCTCTGTACTTAGTCATACGTGCCAACATATAAATGATGTAGGAGCTCATATAAAACGTCTTCATTCTTCTCAAGCTCAGGAGCTGCTCATGCAAATTATCACTGATCATCTCGGCCCAATTGACATAATCTTTCCCTTCCAGCACCAGGTTGATGTAGTAAAACGTCCAAGGCTCGAAAATAAAGGACTGTGCACAACCACCAACCCTGCTCAGCATCATGATGAGATCACAATATTCTTGTTTCAAGTCATCCGCAATGATCTGCTTTGGCAACTTCGTACGACAAGGCTTGGGAGTGCTCATCCAGTGAGTGTTAATCGTCTCCGTGCATCTCTCAAAAGCAGAAGCGTACATTCGCTCCGCTCGCTCTCTGGATTTGTAAACCATGTTTCTGTGCACAGGGACCCCGAAAGCTTCACCAATGGCCGCTGGAGTAAGATTGGCTAGTACTTGTCCATCTGGTGACATGATTGACCGATGATCCTTATCGTAATAATTGGCGCACTCCATTATCAGTTCCGAGCATTGAATGGCTGGAGGGAAACCAGCAGCTGCATATAACCCACTTCGGACAATGTTGTGCGAGGTGGTAGAAGGTCGATGACTTCCAATCCCTAACATTCTGTTCTTAAAGGTCTCTAGGTTGACGGAGCCCAAATTGGTGTCTATCAACTTGCCCAACTTCGAAATGAACTTTGATTCCGGCATGAACGTTTTGCTCAGCTTCTTGATCACAGCCTGTCTAGATGCACCATTGTCCTTGCCAGTCGCCCTTGTCTCAGCCATCTGTAACATAACAAACATTCATCAGCAATTTAATTTATAAAATAAATAAGACATTGTGCAGGGGCTGCAGTCGACTTCAAGAAGCTGCAATAACTTTTCTTATTTGCAAACCTCAGCTTCTTCTCCAATGAAATCGAACTTCAACACTTAGAAAAATTTCTAAGTAAGCTTCAGCCTTAGCAACCTCAATCAGCAACCTGATAAACTCGTACTTTGCACCAACAAGTATCAATCAGCAAGTTCGCACTTTTAAGATCAACAATTTCACCACTTCCAGGCGTCCTTCTTCAACTGCAGATTTGAATCTTCAGCAACTTGCAAAGCGTCCCTCTACAAGCTCCAGCAATTTTGAATACCTCTTCAATCAACAATTTTGCAACTCAGCAACTCCTCCTTGAGTCGAAATTTCCTCTACTTGTATTGGCAACTCAAGGCGCCCCTCAGCAGATTCGAACTTCAGCAATAGCCAATCTCCAACGCCTTCCTCCCAGTAACTCTCAGACTTAGCTAAAATAAAAATCGAACTTCAAGCCTTAGCAATGCTTAGCAACACTCTCAAGAGCAAGTCGACTTCTTCAACTGTGAGAAATGAGTGAGAGACTCCTTCATTTTATAGCCAAAATTCGAATTCTAGAAGAAGCCAATTATAGCCAGTACATTCAATTTCCACTACTCCACTTCAAAATTCGAATTCTCCCTCTCTGGTATTTCTGACACTTGTCTCTCGACGTCAGGAATCTTGCTCTTCTAGAAACTTAACTTTGACTGGTATATTTGAATTTATTTTTGAAAAATTTAATTTAAATCCATCCTTTTAATTCACCAGCCGGAGCTCTGTCACTTGAAATTCGAATTTAACTCTTCATCATCTCTGGAAAATTTATCTTCGAAGAATTCAATCAAAATCGTCTAGGCAATTCCAACTTCAAATTCGTTGTCCGGAGAAATTCATCTTGAAAAACACATTTTATTCATCCTGCCTTAGAGAATTTTAAATTTTCTCCTTAGGAAAATTCACAATTTGAGCACTGATTAAATTCTTCACTGAAAAAGTACTGGCGGAGCGCGGAAGACTTGGAAATCCATCTGTCATCGCAAATGTCCAGTACCCAGAAGAGAATTTTCTCCAGAACGCTTCGAATCCATGGGTACCCAACGAACGGGTTCATTTAATTTTTGAATTTTGAACCTTAGAAAAATATTATCTTCATCAAATTAAATTCATTCTTCGCCCGTGATCATCATGTGTTGCTCCAACTTGAGAAAATTTTGAATCATCTTGCATTATTATCATTCTTTGACTTCATCCCTGAAAAGTTTGCCGGAGTTTCACGAAAGAAAATTTCACCACCTTGAGCTCTAGGCGTATTTTCCAAGGGAGAAAATATTTTTGCCTTAGAAAATATTTTAGATCATCCTACACTCTGAGAATTTGCCTTGGAAAATTTTGGTTCATTCGCCAGTGGTGGAAACTTTATCAACTTCATTTTGAAAAATTTTATTCATGCCTAGCACACTTTTATTTCCTACTCCACACTAGCATTTTACTTCACACTTGTAAGGCAAATTTTATTTAAAACTCTAACGCCTTAGAAATATTTCATTTTTTTTTTCACTCAACATCTTAGGCGTTTTATGTGTGTGAAGGGGAATATTCATCCTTGCCTTTTGAAAATCTTTTTTTTATCACCTAGCAAGTTGCTTCGCTTCACATTTTAGTTCATCCCTTTAGGCGCATAACACTTGAAGAGGGGATTTAAAATCACGCCTTAGCATATTATCTTCAATAATTACCACCTCACACATATCACTTCACCACGCCTTAGAAAATTTCTCCAATACTTACCACCTTAGGCGCATCTAAGACTTGAAGAGGGATAACGCCTAGCATTCACCACCTTTTACCACGCTTTGAAGTATCTCTTACCTCGCTTACCCCCTTGCATTCACTTTTACCACCTCAACTTGGGCGCATTTAGGCATGCAAGAGGGATGACCCTTCGACTTCTCCTTTCTTGTCTTTACATGCTTGTTTTGGGCGCATTTAGGAGGGTGAGGAGGACGAGTTTCCTTGACTTGTTGACTCTCTTCTAACTTGAGCGCATTTTTATGTAGGAGAAGGATAAGAACTTTGACTTGTTGACCCATTTTCCTCCTGGGCGCATTTTGAAGGTGGTGGCGGATAAACATCTTACCACGCCATGGAGTGACCCTTCAACTTCCATTTTTTGTCTTGACATGCATGCATTTGGGCGCATTTTGCCTATGGAGGAGGATAAAAAGCTTTGACCACTTTGACTCTCTTGCAATTTGGGCGCATTTTACCCCTTGAAGAGGATGGGCGCATTTTGAAGGTGGTGGAGGATATTCAAACTTAGAAAAAATTTCAACTTTTTCCTTCTTCAAGTTGGGCGCATTTCCCAATGCCTACTGGATAAAATTCATTGACTTTTCTTTGACTTTCTTATCCTTGGGCACATTTTAGCCCCAGGTGAAGGACGAGCTTGTTCTTAGAAATTTTCATGCCTCCTCATCAACTGGGCGCATTTTGCCATGTCCACTGGATGAAGTTCCGGACTTAGAATTTTTCTTCGTTTTTGCGCCAGTTCTCATGCCCTGCTATTTATAGTAAGCCCTCTGACTTTGCATCTCTGAAGCTCAGAACGACTTGAAATTTTCAACACTGCATCTTCATGACCTTGTTGTCCTGTCGACACTGCCATTTTTAGCTGACCTGCTATTTTTAGCCCATTTCTAAAGGTGGTTTACTATAAATAGTAACCTCTTGTTTCTGATAGCTCCACTGCTCCGATTAACTTGAAATTTGAATGAGGCGCTCCTCACCACGTGACCTTACTGCTGATATCACCGCATGCACCTGACTTACTATTTTTAGCCAGTTTCCAAATTGACTTACTATAAATAGTAAGTGCTCCGTTTGACTTGAAATTTTACCAGCAGATAGCCTGAAGGATGCTGATCGCGGTGGTTTACACCGATTTTCGAAAATTCTGGCTTTTCACCCTTCTTTTCAGGCTCCGAAGCTGGAAACCCTAATTTTCTCTGCATGCATATCAAATGATCTCCGTTTCTCTTCGTTTCTGTGGCACTGCGATCAGCTCGTGATTCTGATCTGCTGGGAAGCGACTGCCGGGACATACCTGCTAAAAATAGCAAGTTCCTTACTGAGTGGTCATCTTCATTTGCATGTCATACCATCGCGAAGCTCTCGAAAAACCCATCAGGAATCACCCGACATACAAAAGAAACCCTGACATGCAAACCCTAAAAATAGCCTCGGAAGACTGAATTCTGAAAGTTGTCGTCTCGTCTTGCATGTTACATCACTGCGAAGGTCTCGAAAAACCCAGAAGGAATATGTCAACATGCAAAGAAAAACTCTGTATCTGAACCCTGAAATTTGCGCCAGAAGTTGGACTGCTAAAAATAGAAAGTTGTTTGTTTTCGCTCAAATTCTGCATACGAGTAGTCTGATGCGCTCTGAATGCTGTGTGACTGTTGGAATCTCAAAAATGCTGACAGATTGTCTGTAATTTCACACTTACTAAAAATAGTAAGTACCTCAGAATCTGATGAAAATTTGCTAAGAGCCTGCCGGAAACATGCTGACAACAATGTTAGTCTCAATTTTCAATTAATTCACTTTATTCGACCTTGGATTGACCAGGAAAAATGAAACCCTAATTTTCAGACTTGGTCAATTTCACGCTTAAATTCACTGACGGGCGCAACCCTTGAAAGGCAGACATCAGAAAAGAGACAGAGCGAGAGAGAGAGAGAAAAACCCAAGCCAAAAGACTAGAATGGAGCGAAAATTAGGGGGGTCCCCATTTTGAATGGGGCGATGTGTGAAAAGATCACAACAACACCTTGACCACATCGGGATCTTGGTGTACATTCTGGTTAGAGTTGCTTTCAGCATCGTTTTGGTTTAGAGCTAACCTTAACGGGTGCGTGTTGATTGTAATTTGCAATTGAAAAATAAAAAAAGTTGGCTCGGAATATTTCAGTGGTATCAGAGCCACGCATCCTGCCATCCTATGAAACAAACCGTCTATGAGTGACAGAGAGAAGAGATACTTTGCAAGGGAAGACAAGAAGGCTGCAAATCAGTTTCAGTGGCATCACGCTCCAGAAGGTCAGACAGCATCAGAAGTTTTGAGGGCTCATTGGGAGTCTTCTCAGGAAACAAAAATCGGGGATAATGAGAGGACATCGGGTGGTAACAGAGAAGATAGTGGGAAGGGAAGAGAAAGATCGATAAGTCCGGGGAAGAGATTTGAAAGGAAGATGGATGCCTTAATGGATATGGTATCTCTCATGATGGGGAAAGTGGGCTAGAACACAACTCCACAAAGCAACCCAGGGCATAGAGGAGAACACAGTGCCACCAACCAGCATGATGGACATGTTGCTCAGCCTATTTCAAACAACACATACATTTCTTCCAGACCATTCAAACCCACCTTCTTGGCACTAGTAAACACTCAACCTAATCCAGAAGAAAATACTTCATTTGTTGAACAGTTGAGACTCAGCCGTGCTGAGTATGATTCTCTACCTGATGAAATCAAGATAGATATGTCTTATAATGATTTTATGGATCATAAAAGGAAGAATAGAGGACAAGGAAGGCATTATGAACAAAGAAAAACAACAGTACATGGGGATTTGCATCAAGCTGTCAACAAGGTCATGCTTCCACATTTTGATGGGAGTGACAATAGCTCAGCCAGAGCTTGGATACAGAAGTTAGATAATTATCCAGCTCTTAGACCCATGGCGGAAGAGGAGGCGATTAAGTTCGCTACGCTACACCTAGATGGGGTGGCGCACGAGTGGTGGTACCATGGCCTAGTCACCTTGGGTCATCGGTCTATCACTACCTATGATGAGTTCACCAATAGGCTCATAGAGAGATTTGAGAAAAAAGATCCTGAAGTACATTTCAGAGAATTGGCACAACTTAGGCAATATGGCACAGTTGATGCCTACATAGTTGAGTTTCAGAGACTCTCAATGATGGTCACAGGAATCACTGAGAGGCGTTTGGTGATCCTATTCAGTGAAGGATTGATGGAGCCACTCAAGGGTTGGATTAAAGCTTTTGATCCACCCTCCCTACAGGAGGCAATGAAGAAAGCAAGAAACATGGAGTGGGCTGCTCCTAAAGCAAAGTTTCAATCCAAGCCAACATTTCACAAAGGGGATAAAGGAAAAAGGCCTCATCAAAGACCTCATCATAAGGAGTTCAAACAGCATAAACCTCATGTCACAAGATTGGATCCAGAGACACTTAATGAACTCAGAAGAAAGGGGTTATGTTTCCAGTGTAGAGAAAAATGGTCCCAAGATCATGTTTGCCCAAAGGGAGTCAAATTTCATCAAATTGAATACTATTCAGCTGGAGAAAGTAATTCTGATTTTTCAGACCAGCAGTCTAATTTTGATGATAGTGAAGTGGAAAGAGCTCCAGAAGAGTCTGAAGATGAAAAGGGAACTGGAGGTACTTTGGCTCAACTTTCGAGCTTTCAAAAGAACGAATCCTTCAAAGTTCGAGGGATGATTAAGGGGCAGCGAACAGTTGCTTTGATCGACACTGGGGCAACACATAACTTCATTGATGAAGTTGTGGTGGCAAAGAAGGGGCTGCAAACAGAAGAGTTTGAAGGCTTCAAGGTTATGGTTGCTGATGGGTTTCACATCTCATGCACCAAGAAGATCTCAAACATGACTATGCAATTGGGAAACTACGAAGTCAAGGACGACTTCTATGTAGTCAACATTGGAGATACGGATGCCGTTCTAGGCATTGAATGGCTGCGTTCACTTGGAGAGATCTCCTTAAATCTGCAAACCATGGAGCTCAAGTTCCAATCCGATGGGAAGAGGGTAGTACTAAGAGGAATGTCCAATGGGGGTCCTCGGATTGTGTCATTCAAGAGAATGGCAAGGCTGATTCGTCATGATCAAGGTGAGTGGGCTGCAGAATGTATGATTCTTCCTGCTAGTCCGGTTGAAACTAAGAGAGACTATCCTCCCGATATTCAGTCTTTACTCACAAAGAAGAGCAAGGTATTTGCTGATTTACCTCCTGGACCACCTCCTGAATGGGGTTCAGAGCATGTCATAGAGCTCAAGGAAGGAGCTAAACCAGTTATTACAACTCCATATCGGTATCCTAAGAAGCAGAAGGACGAGATTGAGAAAAACATTCAGGAACTCTTGGAGATGGGCTTCATTTGTTCAAGCAAGAGTCCCTTTGCTTCAGCAGTTGTTCTTGTGAAGAAGAAGGATGGTACCATTCGAATGTGTGTGGACTATCGTGCTTTGAATCAAAGCACCATCAAAAACCGATACCCCATTCCGAGGATAGATGAGCTCATTGATGAGCTACATGGAGCCAAGTTCTTTTCAAAGATTGATTTGAGATCGGGCTACCACCAAATTCGGATGAGAGGATCTGATGTTGAGAAGACAGCTTTTAGATGTCACTATGGCCACTTCGATTTTCTAGTCATGCCATTTGGGTTGACTAATGCTCCTGCTACCTTCCAGTCTTGTATGAACAGAGTCTTTCAAAAGCAGTTGAGGAAGTTTGTATTAATATTTTTTGACAACATCCTAATTTTCAGCAAGACATGGGAAGAACATCTCAAGCACTTGGAGGAAGTGCTTAGCATCCTAGAATCTGAGAGCTTGTTTTCCAAAGAATCCAAATGTGAATTTGGAATGAAGGAGCTACTTTACCTTGGTCACATAATCAGTGCTGAGGGAGTGAAGGTCGGTCCTGAAAAGATCAAGGCAGTTTTTGATTGGCCACCTCCTAAGAACTTGACTCATTTGAAAGGGTTCTTGGGTCTTTGTGGATTTTACAGAAGATTTGTGAAAGGCTACTCACAAAATGCTTCTCCTCTTACTAACCTCACAAAAAAGGGGGCTTTTTGTTGGTCAGAAAAGGCTCAAACTACTTTTGATAAGTTTAAGAGGATCATGAGCTCTTGTCCGATTCTGGCTATTCCAGATTTTTCCAAGCCTTTCGAGCTACAATGTGATGCATCCGGTGAAGGAGTTGGGGCTGTTTTGATGCAAGACAAACATCCCATTGTGTTTGAGAGCAGAAAACTAAGAGGTGTTGAGAGGACCTACTCCATCTATGATAAGGAAATGCTTGCCATTATGCATGCATTAGCTAAGTTCAGACAGTATTTAGTGGGAAGCAAGTTTGTGGTCAAGACTGATCACAATAGTCTCAAGCACTTCATGCATCAAAAGGATCTAAACGAGAGGCAACAAAAGTGGGTGAGTAAGCTTCAAGCTTACGATTTTGACATTGAGTATGTCAAGGGAAAAAACAACATTGTGGCTGATGCTCTATCTAGGAGACCCCATTTGAGCTCATTGTGTGAGCTTACTACTGATTGGAAGGACACGTTGCTTGCTGATAATGCCAAAAATCAGTTTGCAACCAGCATCATTGAGGGTACTTTTCATGTCGAAAGGTACAAGGTGGTTGAAGGGCTGATACACTACAAGGGTAGAATCTTTTTGGTGGCTGATTCTAAGCTCACAAACAAGATTTTGTTGACATTTCATGACATTCCGCTTGCTGGTCATCAAGGGTTCTTCAAAACATATAGGCAGATCCGGGAAAGATTTTCTTGGAAAGGGCTGAAAGGGGAAGTTCAACGCTACATTCAGGAGTGTCCCACTTGTCAAATGAATAAGAATGAGCATACTCTACCTGCAGGTCTGCTGCAACCTCTCCCTATTCCCAATCAAAAATGGGAAAGCATATCGATGGACTTCATCACAGGGTTGCCCAAGGTCCAAGGGAAGGACTATATCTATGTTGTAGTGGATAGACTAACAAAATTTGCTCACTTCTTCGCCATTGCAAGCTCTTTTTCAGCAGCCCAGGTTGCAGATCTGTTTTTTCATGAGGTGTTTAGGCTACATGGGTTGCCAAAAAACATTGTGAGTGATAAGGACAACAAGTTCCTAAGCACTTTTTGGCAGGAGGTCTTTAGAATGAGTGGTACTATGCTTACTCCAAGCACTAGTTATCACCCCCAAACAAATGGACAAACTGAAATAGTGAACAAGTGGTCGGAAGGCTATTTGAGAAAAAATGTTTCAGAGCAGCAAAGAGCATGGGTGAAGTGGCTTCACATAGGCGAGTACTGTTATAATTCTTCTTTTCACATGTCAATAAGGATGTCACCTTTCTTGGCTCTTTATGGTTATGAAGCTCCTAGCTTTGCTGATTTGGTGTTTGGTGATAGCAAAGCCCCTCAAGCCAAGGATTTGTTGCAGCAGAGTCAAGATATCATGAAATCATTGAAGAACAATCTTCAGATTGCACAGAATCAGCAAAAGATGTATGCTGATCAGCGGCATGTTGAGCGCTCTTTTGAGGTTTGAGATATGGTTTATCTCCGACTACAGCCTTACAGACAGTCTACTCTCAAGAAGAGTGGAGTTGAGGAGCTCAAACCTCGTTTCTATGGGCCGTTCAAGGTTATCAGAAAGGTGGGGGCAGTAGCTTATGAGTTGGAGCTACCTTCGAGTAGCAGGGTACACAATGTCTTCCACGTGTCTCGCCTCAAGAAGGCACTTGCACACAATGTTGTTGCTTCATCACAGTTACCACCTTTGGATGAAGAAGGATAGTTGGTTTTGATTCCAGAGGAGATTCTTGATTCCAGAGGAGCGTTCTTTGAGAAAAAGAACAATCAGAGAATACTTGGTGAAGTGGAAAAACTTGCCTAGGGAGGATGCGACTTGGGAGAATGATGAGATTCTGCAGCATCCAGGTTTGCGATTGCTTGAGGACAAGCAATCTTGGGGAGGGCGGACTGTAATGTCCCCTTCTCGAGCATGATCTTTCCAGTTGACTGTTGGCCTATTTCGAAGACCCGTAGGCTACTCGGAAGGTGAAATTAGCGTTTCGTGTTTTGGAGGATGCTTTTGCTCGAGGTTGGTTGATTTAATGGCGGATTCTTTCTGGGTTTTCAAAGAGCTTCGCAGTGGTATGTTTTTCTTGGCATTCTGAGCACCTTTAGGAATTTACTATTTTTAATAATTCTTTTTTTAGCAGTGGTTCAGTCAGCATCAACAAAGTCAACTTTCCTCTTCTGGCAGTTCATTGGGTAATTCTCATTTTTTGGCTTAAGGGATTCTTTTTGGAGAAATAAGTTATTTTAAGTCAAAATGTTTTATTTTAAAATTACCCCTTGGCCTAGTGATATAACTTAACAGTTGTTTTAAAGAAGGGGAGTTTGAGGGGTATTTTCTCATTAAGGAAATATTTTTATATTTCTAAAATTTATATTTGCTCAAGGGAAAATGGACGCCTATTTGAAGGAGGTTATATTTTATTTAAAAAAAAGAGAAGTGATTTATATCTCTCAAGGAAGGTATGCTATTTTGAAGAAAGAGTTTTGGTCAAAGATTAAACCTAAAAGCAGCTTGGGATTAGGGCGCACTTCCTAGAAGCCTCCGGAGTCTTCTCTTCATTCTATAAAGGAGGTTCCTTCTCTTCTTTTGGATTATCTTTTGTCTACGGGAATGTTATGCTGTCGGATTGGCTATGGGATTGCTTCGAGGAATGTAAGCCTCCTAGCTTGGCATTGCTTCTTGCTTGAGAGATAGCGACTAGTGATGAGGTAGTTGTAGTTTGAGTGATTTGTAGTGTGATTCTGCATTGTAGTCATTGTGTGGCTTTGTAGTTCAATTTTATGCATATTAGTGAGATTCTGGATTTGCATATTCTTTATAGCTGATTGTTGTTTTTAATCACAAGTCAAAAAATACAAAAAGAATCATTCTGGGTATTGTCTTTATCTGTTTGTCTATGAGGGGCGACCCTTTCCTCTAATTTGCAGATTTTTTAATGGAGTCTTGAATTTTTAAAGGCAAATCGCCCTTCCTTGAGGGCCGTACCATCTGGGATTGTCTTGAAATTCGTGCATAAATTAAATAGGATCTTTTGGGTTAGTTTTGTGATTCAATCTTGGGCGCCATCATCCTAAGATCATTATGCATTCTGTCTCGTGAAATTTGAGTAAGTTTGGAGTGAATTGTGAGCAAAATAGTGAGTTTTAGGGCTGCTGTTCATGCATGTGAAAAACAGGACTGTCAAAAATCAGATTGTCAAGTTGGTCTTTAGAGTGGAGTTTCTGATCTAAGCTTTATGATCCAGTGAAGGAGATTCAATTATATTGTTGCAGCACTATTTAACTCTTGATTCATGTTCGTAGCAAGGCTTTCTCTATCATGTTGTAAGCTGAACAGTAGTACTGTCAGCCTTCTCACTTATTTTCCTTAACTGCATTGTAATACTTAGCATCTCCGTCATATGGTAGCTCCCATTCCATCTTGGGTTGGAAAGCACATTCTTGACGTCAAGTTACTTCAGCATTCTCGTTTATTTTCCTTAATTGCATTGTAATTCTTAGCATCTCCGTCATATGGTAGCTCCAATTCCATCTCGGGTTGGAAAGCACATTCTTGACGTCGAGTTATTTCAGCTTATTAGTTGGTAGGGATCCTCTGACCACATGCTCGTCGTTCTCCGACGCATTCTTGGTTAGAGTTCTTTGTATCAGCATTTCTTTAAGATCCTCTGACCAATGCTCACACCTTGCCCACATCGAGGATCCTGGTGTACATTCTGGTTAGAGTTGCTTTCAGCATCGTTTTGGTTTAGAGCTAACCTTAACGAGTGCGTGTTGATTGTAATTTGCAATTGAAAAATAAAAAAAATTGGCTCGGAATATTTCACAAATCAAGGCAAGAGAGGAGGCCTCAGAATCAAAACAGAGACCAAAAAGATGCCACTAACAAACTCACGTTACCTACATTTGATGGCAGTGGGAAGGTTACAGCTTAGTCTTGGATCCATAAGTTGGATACTTTCTTGAGCCTTCAACCTATGGCAAAGACAGATGCAATTAAGTATGCCACCTTACACTTGAAGGGAGTAGCTCATGATTGGTGGTATCATGGGATGGTCACATTGCAGCATAACCGCATCACCTCTTACCAGGAGTTCGTGGATCGATTGGTTGAACGTTTCGACAAGAAAGATCCGGAAACGTATTTCAGAGACCTAGCTCAACTCAACCAAGTTGGGAGTTTGGAGGGATATATAGGTGATTTCTAGTGTGGTTATCAATTATGGTTCCCAACATATCAGAAAGAAGATTAGTTGTATTATTCATCGACGGTCTATCGAAACCAATGAGAGGTTGGATCAAAGCTTTTGATCCCCCGACCCTACAAGAGGCTATGAAAAAAGCTAGGAGCATGGAACTTGCAGCTCCACAAAGTAAGTTCTCATCTAAAGTATCATCTTCATACAGGGATGGAAAAACATTCTCTAAGAAGGAAAACTCAGATTCCAAAGGGAAATTAGTAGCCCCGTTAGACAAAGAGACCATCGATGACTTGCGCAAGAAGAAGTTGTGCTTCTATTGCAAATGACCATATGATGCAAACCACGACTGTCCTTTGAGGCCTAAGGGAAAGGCTAACCGAATAATGTGGGCATTCTATGAGGACTCTAAATCTGAAAAATTAGACCAGCACACTGAGCATGAGGAATCCGAGGTAAAAAAATCTGAAAATGAGGTTGAAAATGACACCAAAACGGAGGAGGAAGTAAAGCTACAAGAAGCACGTCTCACTAGCATAGAGCGAGAGGGCTCTTTTAGAATGCGAGGGGTCTTAGCTGGGAAAAAGATCATTACTTTGTTGGATACAAGTGCTACGCATAATTTTATTGATGCTAGGCTGGTTGACAGGCGTGGGATTCAGACTAAAGAATTTGAGGGCATAAGAGTGAAGATCACAGATGGCTACACTCTCAAGTGTGATAGGGATGATTTCAGATCTTCCTATGTGGTTAAATAATTATGACTTTAAGGCAAATTTCTATGTGGTGGATATGGGAGACACTGATATGGTTCTAGCAATGAAATGGCTTCATGACATTGGAGAGTTTACCCTTAACCTTCGTGATATGGAGATGAGATTTAAGGTGGATGGGAGGAATCATGTGTTAAAAGCCATCCGAGATAGCAATTTCAGAATGATATCTTTCAGTAGAATGGAGAGACTCATGCAACATGACATGATCAAGTGGGAAGCTGAGTGTATGTTGATGCCATCACAAGAGGAGCAATAAACCCCAGTTTATCATCTAGACATACAGGAGTTGAGGATTAAACATGCTAAAGTGTTCAGTGAGATTCCACCTGGTAGACCACCAGACCGCGGTATTGAGCACATCATTGAGTTGGAGGAGGGCGCTAAGCCCGTGAATGTCACACCTTACAAGCATCCTAAGCGACTTAAGGATGAAATAGAAAAAACTATTAAGGAGCTGCTCGTTATGGGACATATCAGGCCTAGTAAGTCACCATTCGCCTCATCCGTTGTGTTAGTGAAAAAGGATGGTACCTTGTGGATGTGCATTGATTAAAGATTGCTAAATAAAAGGACAATCAAAAATAGGTATCCTATTCCCCAGATTGATGAGCTGATAGATGAGCTACATGGTGCCCGTTGTTTTTCAAAAATAGACTTGAGATCGAGGTATCATCAAATTCGTGTGAGGGAACAAGACATTGAGAAAACAACTTTCCGTTGTCATTGTGGTCACTTTGAGTTTGTGGTTATGCCATTTGGCCTGACCAATGCACCTGCTACGTTTCAATCCACTATGAACAAGGTCTTCCAGACACAACTGAGGAAGTTCGTACTTGTTTTCTTTGATGACATCTTGGTATATAGCAAAACTTGGGAGGAGCATATTGCCCATTTGGACATGGTGTTGGGTATTCTTGATACAGAGTCCTTGTATGCCAAGGAATCAAAATTTGATCTAGGTATGACGGAGTTGTTGTACTTGGGCCATATTATTAGTGTAGAGGGTGTGCATATGGATCCTGACAAGGTCAGAGCTATTATTGAGTGGCCCACTCACGAGAATCTTACTCAGCTTAGAGGATTTTTGGGCTTGTGTGGCTTCTATCGCCGATTTGTCAGTGGGTATTCATGTCATTCAGTGCCACTTACGGTCTTGACAAAGAAAGGGGCGTTCATTTGGACTCCTGAGGCACAAGAGTGTTTTGAGAAGTTTAAGCAGTTGATGACTTCTTGTCCCGTCTTGCATTACCAGATTTCACTAAACCCTTTGAGCTCCAGTGTGATTCCGCGGGTGAAGGTATTGGCCCAGTCCTCATGCAGGACAAGCATCCGATAGCTTTCGAGAGTCAAAAGTTAAGAGGACCAAAGAGGAGCTACAATATCTACGATAAGGAGATGTTGGCCATTATGCATGCATTGGCCAAATTCAGGTAGTATCTTGTGGGCAGCAAGTTTGTTGTCAGGACGAATCATAATAGTCTGAGGCATTTCCTAGGACAGCGGGATCTCAATGATCGTCAACAGAAGTGTGTGAGCAAATTGCAATCATATGACTTTGACATTGCCTATGTCAAAGGGTCCCAGAATGTGGTTGTGGATGCCTTGTCTCGCCGTCCACATTTGAGCTCCATGGTGGAGATTACGGAGGATTGGATACATGTGATCGTGGCGGAGTATGCCAAGGACTCTTGGGCTTCTGGCATTGTATAGTGGTCGTTACAGGACAGCAGGTATACAATTGTAAATGATCTTATCATTTACAAAGTGAGGATCTTTTTAACCCCAGGATCGAAGATGAAGAGCACAGTGATGAGATCCTTTCATGATGCACCTATGGCAGGGCAACCCGGGTACTTCAAGACTTACAGACAGATTTGGGAGCGCTTCACGTGGAAAGGGCTCAAATCAGATGTTCTCCAATATGTTAGAGAGTGTCCCGTTTGCCAGCAGAACAAGCAGGAACACTCATACCCATCGGTTTACTACAGCCACTTCCCATTCCTAACAGGAAGTAGGAATGCATATCGATGGACTTCATTACGGGTATGCCTAAGGTCCAGGGAAAGGATTGCATCAATGTAGTTGTTGATCGTTTGACAAAATATGCTCACTTCTTTGCAATTGCTACTACATATTCGGTTACTCAGGTGGCGGAGCTGTCTTTCCGTGAGGTATTCAGGTTGCACGGGCTACCTCGGAGTATTGTCAACGACAGGGATAGTTGGTTCTTGAGTCACTTCTGACAGGAACTATTCAAACTTTGTGGGACCAAACTCACTCCGAGCACTAGCTACCACCCGCAGATAGATGGCCAGACGGAGATTGTTAATAAATGGGTGGAAGGATACCTCCGAAACTATATAGTGAGGCAGCAAAAGGGGTAGGTGAAGTGGATTCACCTTTGTGAGTACTGTTACAACTCCACTCACCACATGTCAATCCAGATGTCACCGTTTATGGCACTATATGGATATGAGGCGCCCAACTTCCGTGATTTATTGTTGAGTGATAGCAAAGTGCCCAATGTTGGGAATCTCTTACAGGAAAATCAAGATATTATGAGAGCTCTGCGTGAGAACATGAAATATACCGAACCAGTTTTTTCACTTTTTCAATTACAATGAGCAAAGCAATACACAATCGTTAGGGTTAGCACTTAAACCAAACGATGCGGAATTCAACTCTAACCAAGAATGTATACCAGGATCCCGAGTTGGGCAAGGTGTGAACATATTGTCAAAGGATCTCAATGCAATGCTGAATAGGAACTCTAACCAAGAATGCGCTGGATGACGGCGAGCATATGGTCAGAGGATCTTAATGAAATGCTGATACAAAGAACTCTAACCAAGAAATGCGTCGGAGAACGACGAGCATGTGGTCAGAGGGTCTTAATACAATGCGGAAGCAAAGAACTCTAACCAAGAAATGCGTCGGAGAACGACGAGCATGTGGTCAGAGCATCCCTACCAACTATTATACTGATGTAACTCGACGTCAAGAATGTGCTTTCCAACCCGAGATGGAATTGGAGCTACCATATGACGGAGATGCTAAGTATTACAATGCAGTTAAAGAAAATAAGTGAGAAGGCTGACAGTACTACTATTCAACTTACAACATGATAGAGAATGCCTTGCTACGAACATGAATCAACAGTTAAATAGTGCTGCAACAATATATTGAATCTCCTTCGCTGGATAATAAAGCTTAGATCAGAAACTCCACTATAAAGACCAACTTGACAATCTGATTTTTGACAGTCCTGTTTTTCACATGCATGAACAGCAGCCCTAAAACTCACTATTTTGCTCACAACTCACCCCAAACTCACTCGAATTTCACGAGACAGAATGCATAATGATCCTAGGATGATGGCGCCCAAGATTGAATCAAAAAACTAACCCAAAAGACCTCATTTAATTTATGCACGAATTTCAAGGCAGTCTAAAAGGTACGGCCCTCAAGGAAGGGCGATTTGCTTTTAAAAATTCAATACATCATCAAAAAATCTGCAATTTAGAGGAAAGGGTCGCCCCTAACAAACAAAGAGATAAAGGCAATACCCAGAATGATTCTTTTTGTATTTTTTGACCTGTGATTAAAAACAACAATCAGCTATAAAGAAGATGCAATTCCAGAATCTCACTAATATGCATTAACTGAACTACGAAGCCACACAATGACTACAATGCAGAAATCTCACTACAAATCACTCAAACTACAACTACCCCATCACTAGTCACTATCTCTCAAGCAAGAAGCAATGCCAAGCTAGGATGTAGAAAACCTAGTTTCCCCCTGTTGTTGAATCTGATGTTTTTTTGTTGTTTTTGCGTTTTTCAATGTTTCTTTTGGGTTTTTGTGCAATAAATGAAAATTGCGATTTTTGCAAAGAATTGAAAATAAATCTAAATAAAATAATATATCTCTGGAAATGATAGATTCTAATGCTAATATGGATGCCAGTCAATTTATTGATCCTCTGAGACAATTACAATAATGATCCACTAACATGCAATATAAAAAGCAATGATTTTTATTGAAAACCTGATTGGCTGCAATATAGTACGGCTGCAATAAATACTTGTTTCTCCTCCTGTCTGATGATCTCTAATGATGCCAAGAAGGTGTGCGCCCAAACTGGTGATGGCAGACTGTGATTAAGGTAGGCGATTTGCTTGCTAAAGAAAGTACGCCCCTCTTTGATGAGAGTACGGCCTGGTACAGGTTTGTACGGCCTGATGACAGCAGCAAGTAATAATTTAAAAGTACGGCTCCCTTTAAAGCCTCCAGAATATCAATAAAATTGGCGCCTTGATGAATAGATGTCCTCTGGATGAAACCCTGAATCAAATCTTTGTCAATGAATGATCTATGAAGTTCTATGATCTCTTCTGGATGAAGAAACCTCTGTGCTGGCAATAAATCAGATGTTATTTCACACCCTCTGAATCGCTCTCACTGGAGAGGGCTCATTCCCCAATGCATTCGAGACTGAAACCCTAAGTTTCTGTGCTCAGACCAAACTTGATCAATTTTCAATAACTCAATATCACATAATGGCTCGAATCCCAATGAAAAATGCCTTATACCCTCAAAAGTGCGAATTCCTCAATAATAGGGATTATTAAATAATTCGACTTTTATTCTTTTAATATTTCAATAGTCTCTGGCATAATATTAAATCATAAATTTAATCGTCAAATGGCCCCTTTTAATGTTGGGCGACCCCTCAGCCAAAATCACTTAAGTCGTAATATTAAATATTACAACTTTATATTATAATCTCCAATTAATTAATATTTAATTAATTCAATCAAATATTAATATCTCCCTCATTATTCATCCGATGCTCAAGCCGTCTGAAGCTGACGAACACTGAAGTGATTCTGAACATAATCCATCCATACTGCTAAAAATAGCAGGGGTCCCACGCTGACTGCCACTAACTGCTAAAAATAGCAACTTATGCAAGAAGTGTCCGAACGAGCCCGAACGAAAGCCAATTGATCAAGGACTGCCAACTGAAGCTGAGCCAAGCTCCAACATGAC
>VDFB02088178.1:0-61424 GCA_007258455.2 Sequoia sempervirens
CTAGATGATAATAACAAAGAAAGAGTGGTCTACTACATCAATTGAGCACTGGTGGGCTACAAGTTGAACTAATCACCCATAGAAAGAGCGTGTCTCTTAGTCTTATTTGTGACTCAGAAGCTAAGACACTATATCTTAAATAGACAAATAAAGTTAATTTTGAAGGTAGACCCACTAAAATACCTACTAGAAAAAGCAACCTTAAAAGGTATAATTGCTAAATGGGTAATGATTTTGAGTGAATTCGACATATAGTATGTGGATAGAAGAGCCATCAAGGGACAAATCATAGCAGACCAGTTGGCCAAAGCACCGATGGAGGATCATAAGCCTCTCACAATAAACTTTCTAGGTGAGAGTATATTGCTGACAGAACAGACATGCCATTAGACCCTATCCTTTGATGAGTCCCACACTCAACATAGCTTTGGAGTAGGTATTCTATTTCTCACACCACAAGGAGATAGTATACCCAAGGCATACAAAATTGCATTCCCATGCACAAACAACATCTCAGAATATGAAGCTTTAATCATAGGCCTCAAGATGGCTATTGAATGGAGGATAAAGGAACTATAGGTCTTTAGAGATTCTTAATTGGTGATCAGGCAAGTGGATGATGAGTACCAAACAAAAGATGACAAATTGATGTCGTATAAAAGGATGGTGAATAGCTTCAGGGAATATTTAGTCACAATAAATTTTGAACAAATTCCTCGAATCAACAACAGAGCAACCGATGCCATGGCAACAATAGGCTCACTTCTTGATATTCCACAAAATTGTTTCGAAGTACAAGTTCCTCGTGGAGCAACTGCTCATACCTACATTCGACATCCTAGAATTAGAACTCATGTGTGTTGTTGTTGGTCCTAACTCCCCATGGTACCAAGATGCATTTGATTACATCCAGCATGGTATCATTCTACTTGACTTAAAAAACACCCAAAAGAAGACCTTTACCCATAGGACATCCCAATTTATGATCCTAGGAGATACCCTATATTTTCACAGTCTAGATGGTATGTTACTCAGATGTCTTAATGCCGAAGAAGCGAAAATGACCTTACAAGAGGTACACGAAGGTGTTTGTGGGTCCCACTTTGGCAGACCTAACCTAATCCAAAAACTACTTAGAATAGGGTACTATTGTCCCTCCATGGAATGAGAGTGCATTTAGTATTCTTGAAAGTGTTATCAATTCCAACAGGACAATGACCTTGTTCACGAACTAACACATGAGTTGAGACCAATCACCACACCATGGCCTTTCTCGCAATGGGGATTAGACCTGGTAGGTATGATTTCTCCTGCTTCCTCTAACGGCCACAAGTTTATTATTACTGCAATAGAGTACTTCACCAAATGGATAGAAGCAATTCCATTAACCTACATCGCCAAAAAATAGATATCAAAGTTCATTATGAATTATCTGATTTGCAGGTATGTAATTCTCCAAACAATCATAATGGAAAATGAAACCCATTCAAAAAATCAAGATGTCCAAGAATTGTGCTCCAAGTTCTCTATCCAGCATAGATTCTCCACACCCTCTTACCCACAAGGAAATGGTCAGGCTAAAGCATCTAACAAAACCATACTGAAGATATTAAATAATTTTTTAAATGAAGCTAGTCGTGATTGGCATTTGTAGCTAAACCCATCCCTATGGGCTTATCGAACCAGTATTGGAACACCTACAGGTGCTACACCATTCTCCTTGGTCTATGGGTTAGAGGTTGTCTTACCTATCAAGGTCAAAATCCCCTCATTGTGAGTCTCACTAAAAGGCATGGTCAACAATGAAGAGTATCAGGTATCTAGGTTAAATGAATTGGAGCTCCTAGATGAAAGGTGTTTGAGCATGTTAAACCACCTATAGGTTTATTAAAATTAGCTCAAACAAAGTTATGACAAAAGGATCAAGGACAAAAACTTTTAGGTCGATGAATTGGTCCTCAAAGAGAATCAAAAGGTACAATTGAATCAAGATGGCAATGGCAAGTTTGAACCCAATTGGTGAGGCCCATTTATTATGACAACAAGTTACGGTTCTGGAGCTTATCAGTTGGCCACTCCTGAAGGGGAACCCTTAGTTGAACTATTGAACAACAATCACCTCAAGAAGTTTTATACATGAGCACGTCAGAATACTCCAAGCAAAAGGGTAAAAATCCAAAAAAATTCAAAAGATTAAAAATACAAAAAAAGAAAAAAAAAGAAAGAAAAACAGTAAAGAGAAATAAAGAATTCTTTTAGTGAAAACCATTTTGTGGTGCTTCTAGAATAGGTACTGTAGTGAAAACCTGGCAAATGGGTGATATGTTTGAATAAGACTTGCACTATTATATATCAATACTATCCACAACACCCACCTATTCATCTTATAATAAAACATGTGTCAAACCATGGCTTGGTACTAATTTAGGAAAGTAGTCTTGACCCCCAACTGAGAGAAACTTCCCGAAGTTGCTCGCAGATTAGATCTTTATGCATCCTATCATGGTCAAAACATTGAAAACTAAAAACATCTAGAAAATGACAAAAATAAAAACAACTTTGGATTATTCCTTTACTCAACAAGTCTAAGATATCAACATTTTCTTGAACCTCACAACTAGTTCAAGTAGATTTCCCCAACATATGTATCCTCTAGAAACAAAAGCAGAATATCAATCCAAGTTATCAATGTTGCTTAAATCCCAAAAACAAGTTTATGCTTTGAGTCAACTAGTAAAACTATGTGGTCTCTGCGTGTACAACGTAGGCAAGGATTAATAGCCCTCGAGGCCCTAAGTTTGTCCCCTTAGGTTTCGATCATGCTTTCTTTCAACTTAGCCAAAAAAATTCAAAATCCAAAACCATTCAAAACATTCAAAATACAAAAATATTCACAAAATAGAAATGACCAAAAACATGTCCACATCAAACCAAATGAGCTACGAGCCCTTGTGTGTACAGCATAGCCAAGGATTATCTTTGATGAGCCCCCGAGGCCCTAGGTTAGTCCCCTAAAAACAACAAAAATAGCATCATAAAACTCAAAAACTCAAAAAGTCCTATCTTTGTCATGACAATCTACAATAAAATTTTCAACCATAATAAACGAGTCATCATCTTCACCCTTTGACAAAACAAACAAAACAAACAGAGCAAACATCAAAAGCTAGAACTTTCAAGCAAGCAATCACAAATATTTGATTGCAAAATAGGCTAAAACAAAAGCCAAAGTATTAACTACCTATCTTTTTGACAAGTCACCAACAACATCTTGAGATATGCCTTAACAAATCCGTTCCTACGATAGACATGATCAACACCGAATAATAGCCCCACCCCAAACAGATATGGAAAGTGATACTGCAACATAGTTTTTTTTTTTATAGTCTTATCTTTTTTATTATTTTATTGGCTCATTCCTAGGATCTCTTGAGAATGTCCATAAGGATTTAGAGAGGAAGGAATGGAGGCAATTGAGTGTCATTTCTATTTACTTTGTTTGTTCGACATTTTTGTGATACTACCATGATGAATACTTGCTTTGTTCAGTCTGTGGAAGTCATTTTGGAGCATTTCATGTGGCAGTGGCATGTTAGGTTCTTAATACCTCTTATGTTACTGGTCTGACATGTTTTAAAGCTTCTCACCCATACACTCTAACATGGTTTCCGTATGTCTGGTATGAGCATGAATACTCCTTGTTTGTAGAGTCAAAGTCCACGCAATAGATACAAAGCTACCTTGGTCATTAATATCCTAGTGCATTGTATCTATTTGTTACATCAATAAGGATTGTTAAAAATGTGAAGCCTCCAAGCAAAGTGAAAGTAACTCATCAATGACTAACAACATCAACCATTCTCCACTTCTTATGAACATTTTCTTCTTGTCATCGTTTCTTTTGTCAGTCCTTGCACTTAAACACACCACATCAACTTATCAAAAAATTTGGTTCATTATCCACAATTTTTACCAAATTTCTCAAGGGGGCACCATGCATGCTATCCCATTTGGGGCATACTGGGGCAACTCTAGGGCATACTGGGGTAACTTTTCAACAAGAATTTTTTATTTTTCTTTGACACAATGCTCAAAATCACATTGTATCAAAGAGGGGCAAAATGTAGACACCTAAAAAAATTCTAACTGGCAAACAAACACTATTCAACTCTAACTCTTCTGATTAAATAATACATTATTATTTAATTATTATCATTTCTCATATTCGTCTATTAATTAAGTGATTAACATTATTTAATTAATTCATCCTCAAATAAACATTTCACATCATTTACATCAAAAACCTTAATTTCCTCCATTTATTGAAAAATATTATATTATTTAATTAATTCACTTTTTCATCACTTTCAACCATTTAAATAAATTTCATTTATTTAATAAAGTCCTAATCTAACTTTATTCCTCTTGATTAATTAAATAACGTCAATTATTTGATTATGTCACTAATTCACTTTATTCCCCCAAGTCAATTGAATTATTAAAGCTAAATAATTTAATTTATCACTTTCCCTCCAAAAATTTGAATAATCAAATTTAATTATTCAAAACATCATCAAAAATCAAAACAAACAAATGCAACTTTGTTTGCAAAAGTCAAATTTGATTTGCATGTTTAACTCCAAAGAGGATTAATTAATTAAATCAATTAATCAAATATCTTCACCCACTTTCATGATTGAGTAAATTGGTCCAACATAATTTTCTCAATCCCATTAAAGACTCGAATTGATTTTCATCAATTTCATGAATTGCTCCACCTATTTCCTCAATCCCATTGACGGCTCAAATTGATTTCATCAATTTCATGAATTACTCCACCTATTTCCTCAATCCCATTGAAGGCTCAAATTTATCTCATCAATTTCACAAATCACTCAACAAGATTTCTTTAATCACACTAGTTGTGTAATCAATTCACATAGATTATGCCCATCTAAATCCTCTCAACATCTTTCGACTATCGATCAAGATATTCTACTACGTGATCTTGATTGTCCATTTCAAATCACAAAATCTATATAAAAAACCTCTTTCCTCTCAAAAAAGGATCGAAGAATCAACACTGTTTACACAATGAAGTAATGCCAAATCAACATTGACAAAGCTTCAACCAACATCTTCGATCAACCCGCATGTTCTTCAAAGTTCTCTCATGCAACAATGGAGGCTTCACATTGATACAAACAACCCACATCTTTGTGAATACACTTCGACACGAGATGTTAACACTATTTGTTTTGGATTTCATTGTCATCGCTTTTTGTCAATTGCGTTCTTGATTTCCTTAATAGTTTAGCTTCATTTCGTGAGTAATGGGCATAGATCTAGATTGTTGTTTTGGATTAGATTAGTTTCTATTTCAGTTCAATTATCTTATTTATACTTGTAGATTTCCCCTTTATACAAACACCTATGAACACCTTTGATCAACATATCTGAACCACATAGGCATATCTTCAACCATGAAGAAATGCGGAGCAAAAAATTGAACACCACTGTGCTATACAAAACACCTCTCAACCACATGGTTTCCTTTTTTATTCAAATTTTCTCAAAAGCACTTGCAAACCAATCACCACAAACACAAACTCATCACTTGGAACACTTTCACAACATCTCAACCACACAAGAGGTTGAACATCACCAACACATGCTTATCACAGTGACACTAGAGGCTGACATCAGTGATACTCCTAATGACAACATAATGCAACTAATCAAAGCATCATCATAGACTTCCAACAATCTCCTCATATACTTGCAACAACCTAGAACCGTTGACATTAATGACAACACACAACTACTTATACTTCTAATGGTGGGTGGATGAAAGGGTGTAAAATGCATTATTATCTAATCAACAATGTACTTTTGATCATATTTATTAATTGATTGAAAATCATAATACAACAGTTTTTTATTTTCAATTAATTACTAAATACATTCAAAAGTACATTCTGAAGATTGGGTCGTACCATGACCTATTATTTGAACTTGCATTAAATAAATAATGGGAAACCACCTTTTTTTTTATGCTGCCCCCAACCTTTAGTTGCCACATAACCATGTAGGGTGCGATGAATAGGTAAATAAAAATTTAGTAGCCACTTTAAACCTAATAGATTATTTGCTAATGTTCATCCCATTTTTATCCCAATGTAATTGACCTTTCCTTATTAATTGTGGCGCTAGGATAAGTGGTAAAAGGAAAGAGAAAGGAGCAATGATTAAAATTAGTTTGAGGTGTCCCTTTGTGATAGCAGGAGTAGTGAAGAGGGGAATGAAAAGGCAAATCACTATTAGCCAAGTACAGTAACCTGCAAGGCTTATGTATAGTAGCCTAGAGTCTTGGTATATTATTTAATCGAAACCGTTCACCAAGTAATGTGCCACAAGTTGAAAACCAATGAGAAGTGGGGAAATTTTGAAGCTAAAAGTGGGGTTCCTCATCTTATTCGGTTAGAAGTGGGAAGTTTAGAAACTCATGAGTTTAGAGGTGGTTGGGTAGTGCTTAGGTTAGTATTAGGAATTTAGGCAATGTTTTCTATGTATTTCAAGATAAATAAATAGAGTTGCAACCAAAAAAAATCAATATAATCAGTTCATAGATAAAATTGGATATTATATATATGTTTATCTGTTTTGTGATCCTACTGATATGATTAAAAAAAAATCTTCATTTCACATAATGTTCCATATAGACCTTGCAAGATAAAATGCTCACTAAGAACATTAAGTCAACAAATACTATAACAACTATTGAAACATGAGATATGAAACCTTGCCACTATAATCCTTCTCACATTACGAGAGCATGCCCATAGTCATCGCCGTTCACGTGACTCAATTTCCAAAAACCTTGAATGTATTTGAAGCAGAAAACTCATAAATACGGCCATCGCCATCATATTTAGGCTCTCTGTTCCCAGGGCAGGTTCCCGAGCAGTAATAAACAGATGACCTCGCAACCGACTATGTTGCGTTTACACACATGGTGGAGATCAAAGCAAGTGGTACCGTAGAGGAGTTAATGAAGGATCCGGGTGGCAGAATAGGATTGGAAGACGAAGAAGATGTTACGTCTATTAATTATATATAGCGATGTCTAACGCTCCTCTTTGGTGAGGCATTGAAGCGTCATTACGGAGGAGCAGGTAAAGCGAGCACCTATTTATAGGCTTATTCTCTACTGAAGCCCATCCACAACCAAGCAATTCTGAGGTGTTTCAATTATCAAAGAAGAGACGTTAAAGGAGAGTACAGTAGAGCTCGTGTAATAAAAGAAATGGCAATGAAGGGGAAGCTGGCAGTTGCAGCAGTGGTGTTGGTGGTAATGGCGCTGGCGATGGAGAGAGGGGAGGCGGCGGTAAGTTGTCAGACGGTGACGCAAAAGTTGGCAGGGTGCGTGGGATACTTGCAATCTGGAGCGGGAAAACCACCGGCAAACTGCTGCGCGGGAGTGAAGACGTTGGCTTCAGCAGTGACAACAACGGCGGACAGGAGATCGGCGTGGGGAGGGCTTAACCAGCACACTCTAAGCGTTGACCGCTTAGATGGCTGGTGGGGGCCCCTAAACCCGTTCCGTTCACCGTTCGCCATCGCCGTTAACTCTCGTCCCCTTACTCCCGCACAAAGTTCAATTTTAAAAATTTGTTTCTCCCGCCCGTAAAATCTCCATATGCAGGTTTTTGACCCGAACAATTTTCATTTGCGCGCCTGCTCCTGGCTTGTGCCAAAATGGGAGCTTTGGAACAGGGTATGAACATCCATCAAAACGTAATGGAATGGCAATTGTTTTCAGACATCACAGTTGGAAATGCTCTGGTAAACATGTATGCAAAAATATGGTAGTATAGAGAAGGCACGCGAACTGTTTGATCAGATGCTTCAAACAAATGTGGTCTCATTGAATGCTAGGATTGCAGGATATGCACAAAATGTCTTTGTTGAAAAGGATTTAGAAACTTTCAACAGAATGTGATTGGCAGGTGTAAAGCCAGAGTTCGCAGCCTCTACCAGCATCCTCACAGCCTGTGCGAAAATGGGAGCTTTGGAACAGGGTATGGACATTCATCAAACGATGAATGATAGAGGAATTTTGCAGATGTTGTAGCTGCAACAACCCCGGCAGACATGTATGCAAAACGTGTAAGCATAGACAAGGCACGTGAACTGTTTCGACAGAACGCCTCCAAGAAATTTGTTTTCATGGAATGACCTGATTGTTGGATGTGCAAAATGTGGAAGCCTAGACAAGGCACTTGAACTGTTTGACAGAATGCTTCAAAGCACATTTTTCTAATGGAACGCCTGATTGCAGGATATCAACACAATGGGTTTGTTGAAAAGGCTTTAGGAACTTCCAACCAAATGCAATTGGCAGGTGTACAGCCATTCTCTACAACCATTGCCGGTATCCTCCCAGCCTACGCCAAATGGGTATGGACATCCATAGAGGAATTTTGTCAGAGGTAGTTGTAACTGCTGTGGTAGATATATGCAAAATGTAGTTACATATTCTAAAAGTAATTTTCATTTCCTTATCACAGCTACAATTTATCATATAAATTAGTGAAGATATTTGAGATCATGGGAGTTGAGGAAGGTTGTGGCCTATGTTTTTAGGTTGAAACTAATGAAATAGTATTTTTTGGATATGTATTATGTATGAGATCTGTGATGTTATTAAATTATGATGATCTATGTCCAGGCTAGAGTTCTCAATGTGGTTGATGTGTGAATATGTCATTCTATGTTTGTGAATTCATGAGTCTCACGGTCTCATGCCTAAGTTGGGATCCTTGTGTATGAGTTTGATCTATTGTAGCACAATATACATGTGATCTAGTGACAAGAAAGACTCCATGGATTAAATTGTTAATCATCCTTTAGGTCTCAATGGAGTTGTATAGTTGTCATTTTATGGAGAGGATAGCTCCATGGTCATTCATTAATAAAGTAACATAATAGTTATTTTGGTGAATCAAATGTTCAAATGCTAGTCATCCTAGTAGAGATGGGGTATTTTCTATCTCAATGACAAGTTGAATAGTGTGTAGCCATAATGAGGTGTTACCTTGATTATCAAGGTTTCCTTAGAATGGTTGATATCTTAGTTTAAAGTTGGATAGAGTTGATTTGGTATAGCAAGATGCTACAATGTGATCAAGGTATTTTCTTGTTGGCATGTGCTAGGGCCCATTGAAGTGGTTTTAGCCCCCCAAATTATGTTGAATGCAATTGTGACTCAAATGTTTAGAGACATGTGTGTCTATATGTAAGCATGCTTGTGCATGTGTCAATTGGTCAATCTAGTGATATTGAGTTTTAGATCGACTAAGTGGTGGATTCCATAATTTTTCTAGATTAGCTATGTGGTGGATTCCATGGTTTTCTTGGATTGGTTCTAGAGATTAGCTACAAAATTTCTTAGATGGTAGAAGCCTTGCACCAATCAAAGGGGTTGAAAATCTTTGAATGGCCACACACCTCAACAACACCCATATGAAGTTGAATACCTCATTGTAATGGTGGATAGGAGGAAAAGTAAGCATGATACTTGGGTTGGCCTCCAAGAAAAGTACATTGCACTTTAATAATAAATTGGTAACACATGTTCCTACATTCTATGAATTAATGAACAACTCTAGTTGTAATAAAGATGAATGAATATTATCTAGATAAATTCATGAACCTAACTACAATTATATTTGGTTGTTGTAATGAACTTTGTGATCTTTGTTTACCCAATATGTCTATATGTATATAGGAGAAAGGGGTAAGATAGTAATTGAATACTTTTGCATTAGTTGCATACTTCAAAAATGCTAGTGAAGACTAAATTCCATATGCCACATCTAATGTTTATTTACAATCCTTAATCACAACTACATTAAGAATCTTGAGTTCTTGTATTTGTTTTATGCATAAATTTTATAGTGGGAGATTCATTTCATCATATTCAACAACTTATACATTGTGGCTAACAATTTTTATTTAGTTGATTTTAAAATAGAATATTATCATAAGCATGCATGTTTCTATGCAATGAAGACAAGGAAAATTGTTTTTTGGAAAGAGTCTATAATGATGAACTTTAAGAGATGGATTTGTTCTTGACAATTTATTTAGATGGCTTCTTCCTTAGAATTTACTATGTCCCATCCCACTTTTAGGTTCCTTTTTTTCTCATTCCAATATTATCCAGCTATTAATTTGTTAGTTTCCTTGGCAAAATTCAATCTCTTATTTCATGCTAAATGAGAAGTATTTCTTTTGCAATTGATTTTAATATTTCATTTTTTATTTTATTTTGTTGGGTTCTCTCTACTCCCAATGCCCTTGCTCTTTTTCCTCCATCTTAGAGCTTAGTAACTCATATATGAACTACTCTTATCCTTATACCATCTTCTCTCTTCTTATTCCTCATGGTTGAAGTTAAATTGTTCCACAGTTATAAACAAGTATTTCCTATTGATACACTACAAAGACTAACTTTTGAACTTTAGCTTTCTTACTACTTGCATCAATAGAGTAGCTGCATGATCAATACCTAATCAATCTCAAAATTAAACCTAAAATTTTATCCTTAATGTCCCATTAGGCCCTTAGATTTAAACCATGCTTTGATACCATATAGGATAGCCCAATGGACTTGGCAAAAATTAGACTAGATTTATTTAATTGAACTGCTTAAGTTTTTGCTCACATTATATATAGGAATGTAGTCTTACAAAATCAATAAATCCCTATGATAAGTCTTCTTTCCTCTTGGGGACATATTTCCATTACAGATCTACTCTTAAGACATTAATAGGAAAGAATTTTCTTCAAGAATTAATGGTTAGGATTCATTACAAAAATATCTTTCAATATTAAAAAGGAAGCTAGTCTCAAAGGATAGTCTTGATAGAGAAATTATCATGAAGGGAATCTAAGACTTATTATAATTAATTCAAGCAATAACCTCCCATACTTAAATTATTTAGACTTTAGATCATTGAATCTTGCAACTTAGAGCCATATGATAGTGATTTCAGTCTAGGATATTAGAATTTACCTCAAATAGTTTTGTTATACTTCTTTTGGTCAATTCTAGTTTTTAAAGGGGCAACATTCATACTTCCATTTAGAGGATAGGCATCACTGCTTGATTTACTTTGGTCAATCAATGACTTAGATTTCACTTGATAGAGTAATGAATATGGGATTTTCTTGACTTAAGACTCTTGTTGAGGCTTCTTTCCTCATGGAGACATGTTTCAATTAGATATTTACTCTAAGACATCTAGGGTCAATAATTTTCTTGGGGAATCAATGGTTAGGAGTTATTAAAAATTGGAAATAAAAACAGGCTTCAGTATTGCAAAGAATGCTAGTTTGAAAGGATAGTCTTGATAGATAAATTATCATGATGGGACTCTAAGATTTATTATAATTAATTCAAGCAACAACCTCCCATACAAGTAAATTATTTAGACTTAGATCATTGAATTTTTGCAAAGAGCCATAGGATGGTGGTTTCAATCTAGGCTATTAGAATTTACCTCATAGTGTTTTTTAATACTTACTTTGATTATTTATATATGGGGTTTACATAGTAAGCTCTTAATATACTTTATTAGTACCTTAGGAGTGGCCTTGAACACCCATCAAAAAGTTTTTTGAATAGGGAATAGATCTAATATAATCGTGTACTTGATAATATATTGAGGCACATTTTATATATTTTGCATTCTTTTCCTTACAAGTCTTATTCATAAACCATATATTTCTATGGTCACTTTCCTAGTTCATGATTCATTCAAGTTCTTGATCTTACATATTTTAATTGCTGGAAGTAATTTGATAGAATTCATCAATTCTTATTCTTGATATGGACTTACTCTAGCTATTGTTTTCCTTATGAAATTTAGTGAAGCAATCATATGATTATATTCACTTTTGAAGCTCATCATACGCTACTTAAAATGCACACCTACACCTACTTGGAAAGATAACCTCCATCCTAATAATGCATGATTATGTTATTATTTTCCTTGCAAATAGCCTACAAAGCTAGCCAAATACCTAAATACCTTAAATTATCATTGTTACCTAATTTCACTATTAGCTCAATTAGTTTGCACTCTTTGATTTTAAACTAAAAGAAAGGTACATTTCTCTATGTTTCCTACATTACATTCAAGTGCATAAGTGGAAATCAAAAGATTACATTAACAGATTATTGCATTTATGCAAGTGCATGTAAGATAGGAAAGATTTACACAAATCTTTTTTGAAAAAGTAATCTTCAGAAAAGGTGAGTAGTCTTTAGGTAAATGCTCAAAGAAAATGCAAAGTCATGGCGTAGAGATACAGAGGTACCAATTAACACATAGAGAGATTCGAAGCATATGTTTATTTCCTGTAAGATGGCCATGAGATGTAGAGTAAACATAGAAGAATGCTGGAGAAAATGGAGCAAAGTAAGAGTCAAAACATACTTTCATCGTTCTATAGGAAACATGTGAAAATCCCCACCGAAGTCTCAAATTTTGTTATGAAGGAGCTTCATTGAAACCCTTGGCAGCGCCCTAAGTTTTTTCTAGAAACTTGAAATGCAAAATGAGATGACTTTTTCATTGTTTGTGTTGCTAGAGTTTTACCCTAAAAGAAATGTCGACATAAGCAAAAGGTATTTTGCATTTTATTTTAAACTTTGGCAATGTAACTAATGCTTGTCCCTTGGTATGTGCTAGTATAGATTTAGACTTTTAGTCTTTACATCAATTTCCCATATGGTCAAGACTCATCTTTGTTTTGCATAAAATTATTAAATGTAAAACATTTATCTTAGTGATATCATTATAAATCACTTAAGTTAAATGATATTAGGATGCTACGTTTACAAACAAAGTTATGGTCAAGGAGGAATATGCTTGGATTTATGATTTGCAAGCATCTAGGGGAGGTTATTTGCAATTGGTAAACATGTGCCAAGAATATAGGGGGGCTTTTACTCACTTTGTTGGAGAGTTAGAGAGTATTTAGGCCCATTTTTTGCATGCTTTATGATAGGTTTAGTCAAAATTGACCTTTTCAAACATATTGGAGCTCTTTTAGGGAGGTTTTAGTTGCCAAAAAATAGGATTTTTGGAGGCATTCGAGCTCAGAAGCTTCTAGTTCCTTTTTTGATGCAACTACCTAGGGTGGAGAGATATATTCTCATTTTGGACTCATTTTGGAGTTAGTTCTTGATATGCAACTTTTGTACTTGTGACTTTTTGAAGTCCTTATACATTTTCTTGACATATTTTGTAACTCTTTGGATATGGAATACAGAGGATACCTTGGTTATTTATGGTGGTGAAGTTCTTTCCTTCTTGCAGTCTTGTGTATGTTGAATGATTGATCAAGCTCTTAGTGAGATTTTTTTGTTTTCCTTCTAGCATTGTCTCATAAATTTATACCTTTTCTGCAAATCTAAGTTTATGTAGGTTACTGATTGTGTCTAGGGAATGAATATAATTTTTCAATTGTGAAGTTTACCTTCCCTTTGCCGATTAATGTGTTATGGCCCTTTAGTGAAATATTTATGTAGAAACATACTATAACAAGTTGTGCAAACTTTGATTTCTATCAGTTTGAGCCAAGTGTTTAAAGATCTGAGTTTTCATTTTCCATCATAAGTTTGGTGTATCACTTTGAACACTTTTAATTTTTAATTTTTTCGCTTCATGCATTTCCTTCTCCCTTTTCCTTTACAAAATTAGAAAGTTGTAAGTGATAACTAGCTAGGAAGTTGACCTTCTCTAGAGGTTTGGTCCCGTTTGAGGTACCCACACCTTGGGATCATTCCCATGTTTCACTGGATTATTGAATTTCACATTCAACAGGGTGCAAATCCAATAGATAACAATCATATCCATAGGTACATAACAATCTAATGCATTGCAAGTGCCTTAATTTATCTCATAATGCTCCATAATTTCTTCCACAAATGACCCAATATTAATGGAAATGGTGTGAAATAATTAATTAAATACAAAATATTTATTAAAAGCAAACTATGTCAAAAAAAAAAAATGCTATAAAAATAAAATAAAAAAACATATACATTAATTTTATATAAGTCACACAACCAAAAATATTTTATTTAAAAATATGAAAAATCATCCAACTACATAGACATTAAAACATGTCAAGAGATGGTGAGAAACTTGTTTATAATTTCATTCAAAACTTTACAAGGCAAGGTTGCAAAGGAAAAAATTGAGATCTTCACCAACACTACATATTATCAAAGTAATGCTCAAATGCACATATCAACTTAGCATCTCCACCACATCCATACTATCAATCAAATAATGTATCTTTTAGAAAGAAAAACAACCCATCAAACTTATCATACATCATAGCCAAGTTATCCAACACATCATGAAAGGCTTACAATTATTTCACCTCTAATAAATGTGTAGAAACAACCATTCTCTTACCCTCTCAAGTAGTTCATGACAACACCAAGGAAATTTCATCAAAACCTTGTGGATTTTTTTTGTTGCATTTATAGTGGGACCAATATTCATAGTAAGCACAATAAAGTTGAAGCTTCTTACACTCCCATTTTATCCCTTGCTTGAGATTTCAACAAACACAACAAGATGTAGTGTAGCCATAGCATTGGAATTAACACATTATTATAAAAATAAGTAAATTAAGTATGTTCTAAGTAATAAGAAATATGAATACATAAATTTAAAACATATAAATATGGTTAATCATATAAGGATAAACATAATTATTGTACAACATAACAACTATATATAAGTATCTTGACTAGTTTCCAAGACCATGATTTAAGTACACAATTAAACTTAAAGATTCATACCTTGTTCTATCCCAAGATACATACGAAATACTAAAATTCTTATCCTCACTTTATCCTCTAGAGATTTTTGAATATAATATAAAATAGGATTAAATAAAAAAGCTAGCCAATAAGGACCCATTTTCCATATTACATTCCATCTCTTAGAATATCATTTATCATACATATTCCCATAAAAAGATAAATTTATGAAACTATATATTCAAGATTCATATTTCAAATAACATGTATTATCACTTAATGACCCTAATATATTTATTCTCAAAAATATCTCACCTAAGCACCCATAAAATAAAAAATAAAATTTAGGCTATTATAACTTTTTTCTTATCAACTCTTTTATACCTTTCGTGACATAGGTTGATAATGATAATCTTAAATTTAACAAGTTATCCATGTTTTTAACCCAATTTTCAATACCCTTTATTAATTATATATATCCTATAAATATTGCATTAATGTTTTTTATCTAATATTTATATATTGTCTAATACTTATTCCAAACATCTATTATAGGATCTTTGACTATAGAAGTTACATATGACATAGCCTTCTAAGCTATAGATAACCTTCCTATTATACTAAATCATACTAGCCATGGATTCACAAAAGAGCCTCACAATTATTAAGGTACTATATAGTTTATATTTTTTAGATATCTTTTATTCACTTGCATCTCAATATAAACTTTAACATTTAAATAACTATTCATAAGAATATCTCATATCTTACATGTCACCAATCAATTAGGACTACTTGTCATACAAACATATTTACAAACTTAAACTAATGTCCAATAAATTTAAAATTACACTCACATAAGTCAAAATTTTCCTATCAAATTGCACATTCAATCATGTATTTTTCTTGACAAAACCTAACCTATCATCTAGTTGAGAAACTATGCCAATGTAAGGCAAGACAAAATTTTGATCCTACACTATTATGTTCTTTTAATTCACAAAACATAGAGTATATTAATATTTTTTAAAAAAGTTCAACACAAAAATACAAATATTTTTTTATAAAAATAGATTGCTTGATTATTCAAACTAGGATATACAAAAAGAAAATGAGACCATGATTTAGAATGCAAAACAATTCATTGATACATCTATAGCTTACATTACTTGTTAAAAATATATTCTCTATAAATACACTACCCATCCAAAACTATTACATCATATACACTAAAATTTTAATAAAAAGCTAAAAAATAATAATTAAAATTGAATGTCAGGACCACGGCTTAAATTTGACAGTTGACCCTGCCTGTCAAGCAATTTTTTTGTGATGGTCATTTATTTGAAGTTGCCTTTCAAATATTAAAGATTATCTATTTTAAGAAAAATATATGTAGATTGAAAAATATATAGGAATAATTACATAGAAATAACTAAAATTTTGCCTTTCAAGTAATACAGTCTTCCTAAAATTTTAATTGTATTTTACAGCTAAAATGACTAAATACAGTCATACGGCCATCAAATTTAAGCCCTTGTCAGGACATTCTTTATCAAGAATATTTTCAAAGCTAGAGAAGGTTCGTTGTGCATGGAATTGCAACCTAGTTTCCTTTGAGGAACCTAGGAAGGAGAAGGTTCTAAAGCCTTTTCAACATACCCATTTTGTTGATATCCTGCAATCAGGATGTTCCATTAGAAAAATGCGTTTTGAGGCATTCTGTCAATCAGTTCAGGTGCCTTGTCTAAGCTTCCACATTTTTCATATCCTACAATCAGGTCATTCCATGAGAACAAATTTCTTTGGCATAGGCTGGGAGAGTCTGGCTGTACACCTGCCAATTGCATTTGGTTGGAAGTTTCTAAAGCCTTTTCAACAAACCCATTGTGTTGACATCCTGCAATCAGGCGTTCCATTAGAAAAATGTGCTTTGAAGCATTCTGTCAAATAGTTCAGGTGCCTTGTCTATGCTTCCACATTTTGGATATCCGACAATCAGGTCATTCCATGAGAACAAATTTCTCGGAGGCGATCTGTCAAACAGTTTACGTGCCTTGTCTATGCTTACACGTTTTGCATACATGTCTGCCGAGGTAGTTGCAGCTACAACATCTGCAAAATTCCTCTATCATTCATCGTTTGATGAATGTCCATACCCTGTTCCAGAGCTCCCATTTTCGCACAGGCTGTGAGGATGCTGGCAGAGGCTGCGAAGTCTGGCTTTATACCTGCCAATCGCATTTTGTTGAAAGTTTGTAAATCCTTTTCAACAAAGACATTTTGTGCATATCCTGCAATCCTTGCATTCAATGAGACCGCATTTGTTTGAAGTATCCGATCAAACAGTTCGCGTGCCTTCTCTATGCTTCCACATTTTTGCTTACATGTTTACCAGAGCATTTCCAACTGTGATATCTGAAAACAATCGCCATTCCATTACGTTTCGATGGATGTCCATAACCTGTTCCAAAGCTCGCATTTTGGCACAAGCCAGGAGTAGGCGTGCAAATGAAAATTGTTGGGGTCAAAAACTTGCATATGGAGATCTTACGGGCGGGAGAAACGAAATTTAAAAATTGAACTTTGTGCGGGAGTAACGGAGAACGAGAGTTAACGGTGATGGGGAACGGCGAACGGGACGGGTTTAGAGGGCCCCACACCAGCCACCTAAGCGGTCAACGCTTAGAGTATGCTGGTTAAGCCACGCTGGCGTGTGGATGTTTGAAGCAGGCTTCCTCCTCCGTCCCCAACGTCAAGCCCAACGCCGTCTCTTCTCTGCCCGGCTCCTGTGGCGTCTCTCTGCCCTTCAAAGTCTCCCTCAACAGTAACTGCAACACGTACTTCACTTCCACTTTAATTCTATCTCTACTCTTTTCGTTTCTGAAGTAATTTTCATGCAACAGAACACTCGCTTACGTTGAAGTTTTTCTCCATTGTTGTGTGCAGGATAAACTGAATGTGACGGCTTCCAGTGACCTATGCTTCCAGATATATAGATAGCACTATTATTAAAATAAAGCACCGCTCTTGTGGCGGCTGCTCTCTTTCTCATAGTGGACACTCTATTATATGTATCAGTTTCGTTTTTGCAGCTTGTTAATAGATGTATATTACCTATGTTATGTCCTGGTGGTGGGTTGAATTTTTATCGTACTATACTGCTATGATGACAAACTATGATCCTCGAACAAGACTTGGGAAATGCACTAACTGATAACAATTTACATTCCATGGACGATCTAAGTCGTTAGAGTCAGCATGTCCATCTCACTTAACCCTCTAAGTGCAATTATCTTTCTCTCGATCATTATATATGTAATGACAAGTCTTTTTAATTTTATAGGTGTAATAATTTAAAAGATTTCTATGGTTATTAATAATTTAAGGAATATAAATCAGTATAAAGATCTTAATTTTTAAAAGTTGTATCAATTTTATAATAGCGTAGTTTCAAAATAATGTTTATATATATATATTTATATATTAAGTATGATGATAAATAAAAAGAATGTATGAAAATATGAATTTTAAATAAAATTTATCTTTTGTTAATGTTATATACATATTATGAATTGCATAGTGTATTTTTAAATAATTGAATATTTAAAATATTATTATTATAATCTACTTATATATAATTGTAAAATCTTGTGTAGAATATAAATATTAGTTAGAGGAAGGTTGATGAAAATGTTTAAAAAATTAACAAATATTATTACAATAAAAAGACACATAATTATTATTGTTTTAACTTGTAGATTTTATTAATAAATCATATGATAGTTCTAGATGTTGTTACAATTATATACACACAATTGAAATAGCAAGATTGTTGTGTCACTTCTCAATGTTGATTTATCATAACCAATCACATGCAAAACAAAGTGTAGAACATTTTCCTAAAGGGACAACATAAAACCAATGATTGCAATTGATGCTCTTCAATTTTCTTATTATTAATGAAACTTCCTTTTTTTCTTAAAGTGATAGTCAAATAGAATGGAGATGTTATTCTCAATGACTTAGATAGTTATCTCGAAAGACTAGTAAAAAATAAACTTGCTCTCCACTCTACATCACTAGCATCTATTGTAGCCCTTCTAATATCAACCCTTGTAATCTTTATACTTAATGTCCATATTATTTTGACAAGGACTTTTATATAATTTTCATTTATAATTAAGTAGAATGGAAACAAAAATTGAATTATTAATGTCTTACAACACACACCTACATAATTATAAAATTTTATCAAGCACATTATTTTTTGTATTGAAACAATGCAGAAAAATACATATAAAAAAATAAATGGGTAGCCAACAAGGCTACCACATAGGTAAAGTAAAAAAAAACACTAGCCAAACTATTTCATAACAATTGGGATAAACCCCTTACAACACAATACATAGTCTTAGATTCTAAATTTAACCATGCTTTGAAGTTGTTTTGAACACAAGGAAATCATTTTCATGTAATTGCAACAATTGTATCATTTATAATAAGTATAATGGAAACAAACATTGGATTAATAATGTCCTACAACACACCCTCATAATTATAAAATTTTATCAAGCACACATGAAACTTTGGAAGTTGAGCAACTTGATAATAAATTATGTGTTTTATAGTATGGATTGTGACATTAACTAAGCTTACAACACATAGATTGCATGCCAATATTACACATTAACCAATACATGGTAGAATTGTATCGTAATGATCATCATCATATTTATGTGATTTTTGTATGCTTGGTATAAATACACACACTATAGATAACTTATCATGGAAATGACATACACACTTTCATTGTGAGGGATACAAATATTTTATGTTGTATATAAATGCATAGATGCACCAAACACTATGAATTCCTCAACACTTAATGAGACATATATTTGGCCCATAATGATTTGTCAATCTTGATTTAATTGCAATTTTTTTTTTGAGTAAAAAGGGGGTAAAAATTTATTTAATCAAAGAAAACGACATTACAACCAAGGAAACAAAAATTAACCTGCGAGGGCCATCCAAGCACACCCTACCAAAAGAAGCTAAATAGGAAAAGATCCAAAACAACCAAACCTCCACAAACATTGCTTACGACCCATGAATATCCACCTGAATCAATGTTCTCAACCTTTTGGAAAAATCCAAGGGAAGTTCCCAACCATAAACATTTCAGTTACCCCTATACTCATAAGCCTATTTCACCAAACAACATTATTCCACTCCCTTGGGATGTGGACAAAAGAAACCAAGTCGAAGGAAAATTACTAAGTCAATGAATCTATTGAACAACAAATTCCAATTACCCATTCACCCTATCCAAAATTTGCTTATTTAACAAATTTACTAGAATTTAAGAATCCATCTCATAGAGGACCTTGCGCCACGCAAGAGCACACCCATTTTTTAACTCAATAAGGATGGACAGAGCCTTCATCAAATTATTAGTTTGGTATCCTTGGAAGATGGAGAAAAAGAAAATGATAGTACCTAAATTGTCCCTCCTGATACCTCCAACTCCAACATCTCCAGATTACCCTTGAAGGAGCCATCATAATTTATCTTGAGGACATTAGCAGGGGGTAGTGTCCACCTGTCATCACACTGGATTTTTGTCTTGGGAGGTATCCTCCCTCTAGAGCAAGCCATATGTGGACCATCTTAATCCAAGCCCAATCCTTGCATTTTAATTTGCTTACCAAACTCAGGAGGGTTATCCACATCAAACTTAGCTTGGATAGTTTCTTGAATCATACCAAGAATTCTCTACCAAACCTAATGAACCACCATACCCCCTCCCTAAATATCCTTTAATTCTGCTCCAACTAGATCTACCATAGGATGCATGAGGGCCCGATATCCTAAGCCACCTGGAGACAAAACATCTTACCAAGTGGTCTCCCCAAAGACCTCCAAAAATCAACAAGGGACAAAGCATACACACATGTATGTCTCCAAACTTCCCACCAAATATGCCAAATTCTTCTTGAAAAGGGAAATTGAAAGAATAAGTGAGATGAAGATTCCTCACTGCTACCACACATAACAAAAATAGGCAGCCCGTGAAAACCCCCTTTTGAAGATTATCCTAGGTGAGACACTTGCTCCGAGCAATATGCCAAAGAAAAAAGTTTCACAATACTTTCATATCCATCCCTTGATCTTCAAATCTAATCTCCAGCTTGATCTAAAATATCCTAACCATTTTCCTAAAATGGTGGAGATATTTGAGTTCTAACTAATCACATCCTTTGATCTTCATTGATTCACTCTCATTGGTGGGTGTTGAGGATCAATCACAACCCTTCTTTGTGGGTATTGAATCTCGATCTTGACCCTTGATCTAATTTCCTAAAATCTATAAAATAACCTTCAATCCTTCACAACATCACCAAGAAATTTCATGGCTAATTCATGTCAATTTGATTCTCAAGTTGAGAGAATTCATTTTGAGCATGTAGGTCATCGTTGCATCACATTCAATCAAGATTTTTCTTGCAATCATGGAGCCTTCAAGTGTTGAGAAATCCAACACCATACAACACCAATCTCTCACACAATAGGATGGTTAGATTTTTCTTGTTTTGATTTCAATTATGTTTGATTATTGTAACATTTGGTTTAAATTCATGGCTTGATTTGCAATCTAATCTCACTGGTAAGTGGGTTTTGATTTGTTGTTTTGAGTTATTTGATTGAATTATTGATTGTTTATCCCCTTCCACTTTTACCCCTTACATAAAATGACACACTTGGTCAGACTCACATCCCTAATTTAACATTTTTATCAAAAAAATTTGGTGAGTTTCAGGTTTCTAGAGCATGGCCATCTGAAATAGAGTTCACCATTGCTCACTATATTTCTATTGTTTTCACAACAAAACACACCTTCTTATTCTCATATTTTCCATTTCTAACTTGGCCACAGTTGTTTTCTAGTGTTTTGACATTTTAATAGAGTGCTTTTAGTTTTGCAGAAACAAGACAACATTTTCCTTATAGAACAATTGTTGCAAAAATAAAGTCGTGTCTTCCTTAGCAAGTGACCACTACTACATCCAACATGATCTCCAATGCTAAATCAACCACTATTTATTTTTGTTCCTAACTCTTGCTTTCTATCAATCTTGTTAACATTTTCACATTCATTAGAGGAAGGTTGTTGTTGAAATCCTACTACGCTTGCTCTAGTACAGGTTTTCTATTACAAAATTTCATCACTTTTGTCTTAGAAGAAGGCCACTCTTGTTAGGTAACAAATTCGCTTCAATCTTTCCAATTTTTTCATTTGAACTTTTCAATCTTTCATTTTCAATTTTTCAACCCATAACCATAACCCTGGTTGTTTGTTGTTGCTTTGAGTGTTATCTAACCTAAATTAGGAATCCTTTTCATGGGGTGAAGAAAATATTATAAACTGCTAATCCTATTTATCTTGTAAGGTTCAAACAGTAAAAGGCTATTGAACAAACTACTAACACTTTGCTTGCAACCCCTTGTCAAATAATCATTTCATTCAATCATTATGCTTTCATTTTTCATAGAATAGTAGACATTTACTTTGGTGCATAAAATGATTTTTTTTGTCATTCTTGGCAAGTTGGATGCATATCCTCTCCCCTTGCATGATTTTATGATCTTGGGTGATGAAAAACATCTTGTACTTAACATTTTTGGGTCACCGAAGGAATATTGTATATGTATCCTCTCCCCTTGCATCATCGAACAATCCTAGGTGATAAGAAATATCAAGACACTCAAGCCTTCCCTATTTTAGTAGAGAGGCCTACCTTTGAGACACATCCTAATAGATAAACCAAGGGGACAACCTCTATTGAACATCCAAAATTCTAAAAGGGGGGTGAATCAGTATTCCATAAAACCATTCACACAAAATTCATCTAAACATTATCACAAATATGACTGAATCAATGAGAGAAAACATTGAATCAATACAATGTGTCAACACACATGAACACAATTATTTTTTATGTGGAAAACTCAAAATGGGAAAAACCACATGGTGAGGATTAGCTCACAATATAATATATTTGAATATAGAATATTACAATGGCACACTGCAAGGACTCATTGTCCTTAAAGGTCTCACAATCAGAGTACAAAATGATATGGCTCACTTCCAAGATACAAAATGGTATGGATCACTTCCAAAAGTATGAACTGATAAATAATACACCTTCCTTGTGTTGGAGTTCAGTTTTGATGAAGCACAATTCATAGATAACACACCTACACACTCTCTTCTCAGTATTCACGTATCTCTTTGCACTTACTTCTCCCTTTTTTTACACACACTCTCTCTCACTCTCAACTTCTCAAAACGTATCCTACATATATACATATATCCATGTTCACTAATTAGGTTGGCCTAATTAGAAAAACCTTATTTCAAATCAAAATATAAATTTGTCAGTATTTTCCTCAAAATACATTCATCTTCACATATAGGTAGTCAACATGGACCTAAGATAGATCCCACTATCATTCGTAGCATATATTAAGCTTCTCAACATTAGTACATAAATAGGTCAACCAAAGTTAGACCAAAAACTCCAAACATATATGTAATCCATCAAACATGTACCAAAAAACTTGTTAACACATTGAATTCTCCCTTAGACGTCATCAAACTACTTATCTTCAACACCACATGGTATGATAATCAAATATGAGAAAATGTGGAATCTCCCAGATTAGTGTACTATATGAAAACTCACTATTAAGTCTACATATCAGAATACTACCATTCATATCTTCCAAATGCCTTCACATATCATTATGAAACTCCAATGTAGAATGCATCTTGTAGTCTCAAATCTATGTACAAAGTCCTATAGTGATATATGTTTTTGAGATAGAATCGAAACCAAAAAAGTGTCATATAGAGCCTATGTATAAGTATGACACTATACCTTTCTAGAACCATACAACCTAGTCAGATATAACCATGTCATTAGATGCAACAGATGTCAAGATAGAAAATATTATCAACTTTAGATCAAATCTTACAAAATAGGATAATCCAGATAAAAATATCAAATCAACAGACTTTCATTATTGGAGCATCTAAATACTTACAAACATCTAAATTCCATTGTCTGTTGACATTAATGACAACCTCTCAATTTCGAAAAATCTCTCCCTTTGTCATTGATGGCAACACATGATGTGAAAACCATCAAAATACCTCTTCCCAATTTTCATGATATTTCTCTCTTCCAAAAATTATTTACAAAATTTATCAACAATTTTCCTATTTTCACATGATACCTTTTTCTCTCCCCATTTGACATCAATGGAAAAGGAAAAACGATTAATTTTTTAACAGTTCCTTTTTTATACTTGAATACTCCCCCTAAGGAGTACATTCAAAAGTAGTGATGATAGTTGATCAACCGAAGGATGTTGTTCCTTAAATCTTGCTAATTATCCTCATCCATGAGGATCTCCCTTCATCCCAAAGCCTTTTTGTCTCTAAAAAAGTATGGATAATTGAGATCAATTAAGATATCTTTTCCTTCAACCATAGTTCTAGGAGTAAGATTAGATTTCAGAATCCTGTCAGCTACTAAAAGAACATAATAGATAGATGTGCACTTAATCTTGATTAAATCTCTGAGTTTCCCATATAACTTAGTTATCTCTTCTTTCTCTTTATGTGATTCAAGGTATTCTTCATGCATCTTTTCCAAACTGTACCAATTCTAATCATCCAAATCAATAGCAGGATCAAATGTGTTAGATGAAAACTTGATCTAGGTTTCAATTGTGCTCTCAACACCCTTGAGCCTTTGAATTGCATCAAGCCAAGTCCAACAGAATGTGAATAAACTCTTGACCTCTTTCTCACACTCTTGAACATCTTTGATTATTCCAAGTGTCATGTTGTGGGTAGATTTGTACTTCTCTACAATTTCCAACAATCCTTTATCTTCAACCCAAGAAACTATGTTACTTACTACTTTTCTCTTCAATTCATTGAATCTATCAGTTAATGCATTAGTGCTTTCCTTAGTGGATCATGGAGAACTAGTGACCACACTAGGATCAAACTAAATGTGTATCCTTCTTCTAGTTATTCGCTTAAATATTTTTGGAGCAGGTTCAATCTGAGCAACTAATGCATGAACCTTAGTGACTTTCCTATTTTCTCTAATGGTAGGCATTTATTTATCATAGACTAACTAAAACTCTTTAAGAGCTTTAGCTACTTTAGTGTAGATTCCAAAACTAGGTTTGTTGGGGTCATGAGGGTTGTTAATCAGCAATTCAATGCAACCAATAGCGTAGTCCTCGATTTCATATACAAGCTCAGGTATCCAAGAATTCCTAGGTTCAGCTACCTTTATAATTCAACTATTAGTGGTTACCAAAAAGGTTATATCATTAGATTGTATTTTGTAACCAATTCCCTTGGAACTCTTCTCCTTTTTTTCATTTTCCTTTGAAACTTTCCAAAGAATGCAACAAGGGCATCTCCTTGTGCATCCAAATCCCTAATGTTTCTCATAAGTTCCTTGATATGATGAGAGAGCAGTCTAGTATTTTCCCAACTAACTTCACCTAATCTAAGAACCTCTTTCATAAAATAGAAAATTAGACATAAAACCAATGTACCATATCTGAATGTACCTTTCTTATTCTTGATATCTCTTAGATTCTCCAACAACTATTTTCAAAGCAACTCACAAAGGTCATATTTTGTTTTGTTCTCAACCATATCCAATGCAAGATCAATTGTGGTAGTGGACACATCATTTTAACCCAGAATCGGTTGTGAAATAACTAGACTTGCATATTGAACTATCGAGTAAGTTATTTCAGCATGTGTTTTCCTTATTAAACCCTTTTCTCTATCAAAGTTACATTCAGGAGATGGTCTAAAGGATGATAAGCTAATAAATTCCCTAATTACATCTTTGGATATCATATATGATTTGTAAAGCCATACATATTCACCATGAAATATTTTAAGAGCCATCTTAATACATCTTTCCTTATTACTTAAGTTTGGAAAATTGTTCCATACATCAAATTTTATTTCCATAAGCACTTTATATTTTGGTTTTAGGATAAAATTATTTTCACTTAATTCTTCAACCCACAAATGTGAGCCTTTTCATAGGTAGATTCTTCCATTTTTTTATGAAAGTATATTCCAACATCTTTAATCGGTATAACACCAAGAGGAATATTTGAAAAAGCACCCAAAGGATCAAATTTTAAAGCTTTAATAGGGTACATTTTGAGCTATGGTTCTGGTCTAACTAAATTGTCTATAATTCGAGGTATATCCATCACAAACAACAAAATTTGACAAATAAAATATTGTATAGCAATAACAACTTACCTCTATCTTTCCCACCAAAGCCAAATTTTGAGTTTCTACTGTATGAAATTACTCTGGTTTCTTCAAGCTTCTTTTGCACGCTTCTCCTCTATTACAAATTTTCTTCATCAAATGTGTTCTCCTTAACATATCTAAATTTATTTCTTTCATACCAAATTCCTTTGCAATAAATGCTTCAGATTGTAAGTAGATCAGTTCAAAATTCATGTGAACTTTCATCCTTTCAAACTCTGTGGAATTCATTCTTCACACATGTGTGTCTACAAATTCTTTTCGCATGGATTGTTGAATTCACAACCTTAATAAATGCACTTCTGTCATGATATGACATCATTTATCATAGGAGGGGTTAATGATTTTTTTTATTATTGCTCCCCCTTAGCTAATGCCTGAATTAATTCTTGATGGGAGTATCTGCACCAAAGGATGGCACATAAATCAATGCTAATTCTACTTGTTTCCTAGATTTTCCTTCCTTTCTCCAAATCCTTTACATTTCCTTCTTAACTTCTATCAGATCAGACTTAGTGATTGGTTCATATCTCTTTACCATATTGTTACTTCTCCACTCTCTTGCAAAATGTTATGAATTACTACAATTATAACAACCAGCATTCTTCCATCAAAATTTACTTTCATTTAATCTATATTTGCACAGGTTATCCTTATTTCCAAATAAATTGTAGTGATAATAGTAGCCATTGAATGGATAAGTCATCTTATTCAACTTCTGATTTCTACATTTCATAACATTATGTCCAATCTTCTTGCATTCAAAACATTGACCGGAGAATGATAATTTTTTTCCATTCATTCCATCATTCTACTTCATTTTATTTTCACAATATTTTTCCCCAATGTCCAAACTTATTGCAAAGATAAAAAACACCATTAAAATATAAATACCTTTGAGCACTAGGTTGTCTGATGGGAATTCTTCTAGTATTTCTCCTTAGATTCTTGAATTTTTCATCCTTGCTTTGAATCTTCATATCAGGAGATTGGTTCGCCTTTGAACACTGTCCTTCTACAAATCCCAAACCGTTTTTATCCATAGAGGACTTGTGTCCTACAATCAATTAGTTTAGCATTGTAGAACTTATCACAAATTCACCATCATATATTTTTTCCTTTTCCAGATCTAATTTCAAAATTACCACTTCTTGCTCAAGTTTTGCACATTCATCCATCTTTCTTTGAATTTCGTCTTTTTGATGTAGTCTTAAATTTTTCTCTTCTCTTCCAACTGTTCATTTAGTTTGGTGATGTCCTCATCTACTTTATTTAACTGATCACTGACTTCTCCATATCTTTCCATCAAGTCCTTAATGTACTCATTTTCTTCCTTCAACATATCCTTCAAATATTCATTTTGTTCTATATGTTTAGCAGAGATCGCTTCTAGAGGGATAAGAAATATTTTATCTTTCATATATTCAAATTTCAGGACCTTCCTAAAGCTATTAGAATTCTTCAAAGGAACCAAGATTTGATACCAATTCTTAAACATCCAAAATACTAAGAGGGGTGTGAATCAGTATTCCATAAAACCATTCACATAAAATCCCCCTAAACATTATCACAAATATGACTGAATCAACAAGAGAAAACATGGAATCAATAAAATGCATCAACACACATGAACACCAGTATTTTAATGTGGAAAACCCAAAATAGGAAAAACCATAGTGAGGATTAGCTCATAATTTAATATAGTTAGATATAGAATATTGCAATGGCTCATTGCTAGGACTCACTGTCCTTAAAGGGATCACAACTGAAGTACAAAATGATATGACTCATTGTTGTTACCAATTTTCACAACAGCTCAATTGGTAGAGTTGATTAATTTTTTTTATCTTAAAGTGGAAGTTCAGTTATTTTGCATGTGCATTAAGTGTTGTTTGCACTTCATTCATCAAGTGTTAGCTATGCATTGTTTGATAGAACTAAGTTTCATGAGTTGTTCAGTGCTTTACAATTCAAATGGAGTACAAAAATGAATATAAAAATGATTAAGCATAACAAGTGCTTTCATTTATTTCATGATGATATTCACATTATAATATTTCATTTGATTCCAAGAACACAAATGATGGTACAGATTTTCATTTTGATGCATTTCCTTTCAGAATGAAAAGCATAAAGAGAAATTAAAGAATCCACACAAGCCATGGAGATAACTATTAAAATGCATCATAGGGAGCATGCTACACTATTGAAGATGAAGGAAAAGAAATCACATAAGCAAGAACATAATCATCATTTCCTGTTGTTGTTGGTTGATGCAGGAATGGTGTACCATCCTTTGTCCTCAAACTTCAATCGACCTGTAAGAGAAGAGAAAGGTTGTTAGAGCTTCAATTATGAACATCCCTATATGAACCACCAACAATAATTTAAAATTCTTCTAACAATACTTTGAAACAATTGAGAAAAAGGGATATCGATAGAAGCAAGGAAGGAAACATCATAATAATATATTATTTTAATCTAACACTGTTTGTTTCCATGTGCAGGTATAGGAAAAGTCATGTAGCTGATCATCTCATGAATACAAAAGAATGTGGAGTAAAACAGGCTCCCATAGGGGTAGAGCTCGGCATGCTACCCCTTAAACTTACAAGTGGGCCAAATAAGGAAATACATTTATCATGCTCATCTGAGTCATTCATGAAGGAGTAAAACAGATTCTCAATCATTGAAACATCAAGGAAATTGTTCATTAATAACTGTCAAGTTTGAGAAGCAATGAAATTAAAATTACCATTGAGCAATGAACTTGATTCACATACAGAATCAGCTGAGGTGCATCAATTTCATACTGGAAAGTTTTTAATATTGCCATATTAATTACATTTTGTTGCCATGGGTTTTGTTCATGTTTGTTTTATGTTGTTTCATAATATTTTGTTATGGAGAAACAAGTTTTATGTATCATAATTGTGATAGTGAATAGGCATACATAATTCCTCATCAATGGAGCACTAATAAATAATGGAAGCATATTAAGTGTTTGAGCTGAAAATGCACTATTTTATGAAGTATTCTAAACATGAAATGAGTGATGAAGAGTAATCTACAGGAGTTGCAGTTAAAGGGAAAGAGGTGTTTTTTCTTTTCCCCTATGGAAGAACAATTAAAAGTAAATACATAACAAGGTGGTGTTCTAGTTTTAAATAAATTATAGGTATGATCAAGGAGCTGCATATATAAGAAAATATTATGACAAACAACAAAAAAGTGGAACTTAGTATAGGTATATTATCCATTGCTATTTTTACAACCATATCATTGTGTTCTCTTTTTGTGTGCATTCAAATCTTGATATTGGAACAACCAGCCAAGAACCATAAAGATATAGTTGTAAGTTGTATACATGAGTAATGAGGCCAAGTGCAAGATAGAAGTAGTTTACAAAATTTCTATTATTGGTCAACACATTAATTGGCTATAGGAAAATGAAGAGTTTCTAAGTGTTTTATTCAGCATAAAGGTGAACCTAAATCTACATATTATGGATGTATAACAAGCTCACTTCATTAAAATAAATTTTTAGAAAATTACATGGTTTCAGCCTAACATGAAGTTTTCATCTCAAAATGTAGAGATTTCTTCTTGTTTCAGTGAACCCATAATTGATAGAAAAATAGAATGCATAAAATACCATGGTGGGTCAAATTCAAGTTTCAAATGTATAACAAAATAAACAATTTTCTTTCAAAATACTAAGTACCCATGTTGGGTTTGCAATAGAAAATACAGAGATAAGCAATTTCTTTCAAAATAAAGAATACCCACATGGGGTTTTGATTCAAAATACAATTTCTTCATTATTTTTCAGCTTGCTCATGTGGGGTTTTTGTTAAAAATGCAAAATACATACAACACCATCATGGGTTGAGCCATGTATATGGAGATATAAGAGAAATTGTAGAAAAATGCAATGAGAGTCTGCTCTAAGATAAAAAAATTTCATACTTGGGAATTAAATGCATATTGTAATAAAAAATAAGTTTGAGCATGTATTGGCCGTAGCCTAAAGAGAACTCTTGGCTCATGAAAATTCATCATTTCACAGAAAAGTAGAGAACCCATTTTAAGTTTGCTATCTGAATCTTAAAAAATAAAAAAAACAAGAGTATGTGAAGTGCAATTTTTCTTGATAGAAATCCATAATCAAAGTATACATGGCATGACCTATAATGGGTCTATATTTTTTTGAAAATGACAATCTTTCTTTTACAAGGATAAGCTCTTAAAAGCTTTTGTTTGACAAGAAAAAAAATTGAAGAAAGGAGAACTTACCATGTTACACCAATAGAAGAGCATACACATGGGAGCCAAGTTCTCATAGAGCTTCCAAGCAAAGCTCGAGCTCACACTCAATGGTGGCTAGGAGAGCAGAGATGAAGCATGTCAGCGAGGAAGAATGGAAGCACAAGAAATAAAGAAAAATCAAAGATAAAACAAGATCAAGTCGCAGCCTTATGGCCATTTTTTTTGCCTTCAAATGAAAGAGAAAAGCCATTATTTTGTTAAGGAGTCAACTTACCATGAATTGCACAGGAAAATTTGGCCATTTTGAAGGAAAAATATGAAGTTTCCAAGCACTTCAAACTGAAACCCTAGTCTATGGTGGCACTCTTTCTCAGCAGAGCCTTCTTCCCAAAGTCACAAGTGCAAATGAAATGAATTTAGTGTTTTCATTTTGAGTTTTGTTCTATCCTCAATGCCCTAATTCATCTTATGAAGATTATTACATAACTTTTGAAATATTAAATTTGATGAGGCTAAAGATATTTCTACTAGGTTGAGCTTTTAGAGGCCTTCATCCAGTTTCATATGCCTAAGTCTTTAGGCTTGTTTTGATAAAATATTTCATGGTGTAAAGAATTTAGGTGTTTATGTAGGGTTAAGCTTATGCCTTAGTAAAAAATGGAGAGTGACTTAGTTCCTAGTTTTTTAATTGATTTTGAGGAAAATCAATTAAAATAAGAATGTTGAATAATACTTATTGCCTTGGATAAAATTTCATACTTTAGGAATTTATTTTTCAAATTGATTTTAAAGAAATGAATTAAAACAATGATGGAGATGGCCTTATGTTTTTATGATTTTTTCTAAGAAAAATAAAATTTGTAATGAAGAGATAAGGTATTGTTTTGCAAAGATTTTGAATCTTTAATCGCAAAATAAATCAAAAATAAAACTACATGTTCTATAAAGAAGAAGAAAAAACAATATCCTATAAAAAAAAAAGGTTATGTCTTGCTATTTTTAGCAGTTTGTAAGGAAAAAGAGAGTTGAATATTCCTTGGTCAGATTTGAGCTACATGGAGAGGAGATAAAGTGTTTTTTTGCTTGTAAAGAAAAGAATACATATTTTTAGGTTCTTTTCAGCATGCACATGCAAAGAGTGAGAGTTTTCCATTTCAGTTACTCATTTTGGGCCAATTTTAGATGCTTTTGCTTGAGATTTCTTCTTGAACTTGGATTAGGGTTTTGTGATATATCTTGAAGAAAACTTAGGGTATTTCTTAGTTCAGATTTTTGTTTCTTGCTTTGACACACATTCTAACAGCTCGTAAACATTTTGTACTTAAACTTTTGATACTCCTTTAGTTGAATAAAGTAGGATTCCTATTTCTCAATTTTTGTGTCATTTGTAGTTATAGTTTGATGTTATATTGTGATTTATGTTTACAAAATCCTTGTTATGTCCTAAAATTATAAGTCTTGATGCAAAAAGTTCATAAAATACATGTTTTATGTTGTGTTTAAACATGAATCTTCATGCAAATCAATTGTGTTGATTGTTCATGAGGGATTGTGAAGGGTATGTGCAGGATCATGATGGGCCAAAAAGTGGCGATATCATGGGTATTTGTAGGGTATGTGGCTGATGACTTTTTTTTAACCCAAAATTGATGAAACAAATAGGGTTTTTAAAGGAGATTCTCAGCTTTCCATGTATCAACAAATAGTTAAGTTTTTGTAAATTTAACACAAGGTGCATATCTAATTGATAACACTTTTTGGCATGCCTAGTGGGACCTTGAAAGTTAATTTCAAGTAAAACATCAAGTTTTCTAAAACTGTTGTTTTGGTATGCACAACATAGTTTCATCCTTTGGAAGTAGAAAACATCATACCTGGTGACTTCGTTCTTTGATTTTCAAGCAGATCTAGTGTGAGCAGCATGCACAAGTGCACATACTAAAGGGTCAGGGGTTTTCTTCAGTATTATCAGCCCTTGGAGGAAAAATCATCAAACACCATGGTGACTCTAAGAAGCTTTTCTAGTTTCAGAATGATCACATGCTGGTATGCTCTTAAAAGATTCTGATTTTTGTTTTTTTTATAGCCTTTCAATGAACAAACATGTCAATTTTTCATGATAATATGTCATACAATCCATCATATCATGAAAATATTTCTTACCCATCTTCATATCAGCCATATCTTCATAATCATGTTGTTGGTTTCAATTCTATGGATTTTCAAAACCAGCATACCCAATATAATTACCACCCACCTGCCCCTGCTAAGCCATCATATGCTCAAAATTAGCCCCAAAATATTGAAGACTTGAGTTTCAAAGATATATTGTTGAACTATGAAAGGAAAATGAGTGAAATAGATCAGCAGGAGGGGATTGCAAGCATAAAGAGTGAGATGCTTGAATTCATGAAGCAACTAGAGGAGATAAAGAGATAGCTTGAATGTAACCAGTAGCAGGAAGAGATGGATTATCAGGCCTACCTCTATGAGCAAGAGTTAGAGGTGCAAAGGTGTGAAGTTCAAGTACCCCCTGCAGCCGTATGTTATCCTACTCAAGATGAGGTCTGTGAGTATCAATTTCCAAGCTCTAGAAAAGGTGAGCCCCATAGCATACCTAAAGTTGAAATCCCAAGTTTCAAGCAAGATAGGTTTTTTAACCCACTAAACCCACCTCTTAATATTGAAATCCCAAGTTTCCAAAGCTTTCATCCTACGAAAGTTGAGGGAAATGATTATAGTCAGCCTAGTATAGCTATAGATCAGTCCCTTGAGCAACAATTCTCATTGTAGGAAACCCAAGAATTTCCCCAAGTGTTCTCACTTAATGAGTCTAAGGAGGAGCCTATCAATCAAGATACCCTACTCTGCATAGAGGAGCTTAGGAGGGTAACTCCTTTGTGTTAAACTTTAGAAGTTTACCATTTGCAATAGCAAAAGATTGAGCAAAGAAAGGCTTCTCTTGAGGTGTCTTTCAATTTTTTCATTAATAGATCTCCTTGTTGTGTTGAAGAAGTGGACAATGTTTTAGCACTCATTTCAGAAGATAAATTAGGGTAGTAGGCTGAGGAGGTAAAAGAGCCTATTCAAGAAGATAACTCTACATTTTTGTTTGATGAGCTACCTTCTTTCATGGACCAAGATGAGGAAAAATTGCTTGCACGTGCAGTAACTAAGAGTCAAGGGCAAGATAAAATTTTGGAAAGGCAAGACTAGCTAGGACAATAGGATATTGGTAACTTTTTTGATATTTCTAGCTAGTACAATGATGGAGAATATTTGGAAAATCAGGGACAACTACTTGTAGAGGTGGAGATGAATTTTGGGCATGAGCATGAGGATCACATTGATAGAAGGTTGATCTGTGGACAAATAGTTGAGGGCAACATTGTTGTGGAGGTTTAATACTATGGTGTGTCTGATGGTAGGCATAAAATGGGGCACAATCTAGAGATTGAAAGCATAATTCAGATAGATCAAGGCCTAGTTGAAGAGCTAATGGACAAAAAAGAAGCTAACATAGAGACATTCGAGGTAACTTCCTTCAAAGAAAAATTAAGTGAATTGATTGGTGGAAATTAGTCTTTCCAAGGTTTTTCAGCTTTTGAGTGTCAAGATCCTAGTTGTCCAACTTGTAGAGAGCTTGCTACTCTACTGAGTTCTTGCAAGGGTCACATAAGTGACGAAGACTTTAAGGAAGATATGCAACTAGAGCCTTTGAAAGAGAAGGTCAAATTCTAAGAAATTTTTCATGAAACTGATCATGGCTGGTTGAAGGAGTTTCCATTCTATTGCCCAAAGGAGCTCAAGGCTGATGTTTCAATTGAAGGTTTAACAGAGGAGGATGGTTCATTGACTATGGATCTAGGGAGTTAACACAACAAGCCATCATGCAGGACAATGTTGTTGTTATTAATCACCTAAGTTGTTTTCCCTGTAGCCTGAAGCCTTCAAGGGGATGCCCTATTAGACATCTATCTTGGTTGAGAGCAAATGAAGAAGAGCAGCCCCGTGACAATATTGATCTCGAGCATCAAAGGAGGTGTCATCTCAAACATAACTAGTTCATTTTTTCATTTGACCCACATTGGTTCACAAGTCAAGAAAAGTGGGCAAGTGATGTTGCCACAAATTGTTGAATACTTGATTTTTCCCAGCTTTAGGTGGATTCAAAATCAATCATAGCATTGTAAGTTGATTAGGAGAGGCAGCTACTTTTCAAAACCAGTAAATGGTTTCGTTTGAGTGTGATTTTCACACGTTTTAGTGTAGGGTAGAGTAGTTGTTGAAAATAACTGCTTGATGCACATTTCATTTCAATTTTTTTGCTTTCCCTAAGCAATGTTGTGCATGTTTTGGTTGGCCATCAGGGACTGTTATTTTTCTTTTAGCATTGTTTATTTTATTTTTTGCTATTGTTTGGAGTATTGTTGTTCAAATTTTTAAGTTTCATGAAGGGGAATATTTGACTCCACGCGCAATAGAGTTTTAAAAGGAAACTAATCTAATGCTTAGCTGGCAAGCATTTAGCGGAAATCACCAAAATGTTACCAATTTTCACTATAGCTCAATTGGTAGAGCTGATTAATTTTTTATATCTTAAAGTGGAAGTTCAGTTATTCTGCATGTGCATTAAGTGTTGTTTGCACTTCATTCATCAAGTGTCACTTATGCATTGTTTGAGAGAACTGAGTTTCAGGAGTTGTTGTTCAGTGCTTTAAAAATCAAATGGAGTACAAAAATGGATGTACAAATGATTATGCATAACAATTTCTTTCATTTATTTCATGATGCTATTCACATTACAATATTTCATTTGATTGCAAGAATACAAATGATGGTACAAATTTTCATTTTGATGCATTTCTTTTCAGAATGAAAAGTAGAAAGAGAAATTAAAGAATCCGCACAAGTCATAGAGATAACTGTTAAAATTCATCATAAGGATCATGCTACACTATTGAAGATGCAAGAAAAGAAATCACATAAGCATGAACATAATCATCATTTCCTGTTGTTGTTGGCCGATGTAGGAATGGTGCACCATCCTTTGTCCTCAAACTCCAATTGACCTGTAAGAGAAGAGAAGGGTTGTTAGAGCTCTGATTATGAACATCCCTATATGAACCACCAATAATAATGTAAAATAATGCTAACAATACATTGAAACAATTGAGAAAAATGGAGATGGATAGAAGCAAAGAAGGAAACATCATAATAATATATTGTTTTAATCTAACACTATTTATTTCCATGTGTAGTTATACGAAAATTCATGTAGCTAATCATCTCATGAAGACAAAAGTATGTGGAGTAAAATGGGCTCCCACAAGTGTAGAGCTCAGCATGTTTCCCCTTAAACTTACAAGTGTTTCAAATAAGGAAATACATTTATCATGCTCATCTGAGCCATTCATGAAGGAAATTTTCAGTCATCGAAGCATCAAGGACACTGTTCATTAATAATTGTCAAGTCTAAGAAGTAATGAAATGAAAATTTCCAATGAGCAATGAACTTAATTCACATACATAGTCAAATGAGGTGCATCAATTTCATACTGGAAAGTTTTAGATATTGCCATATTAATGACATTTTTCTGCCATGGGTTTTCTTCATGTTTGATTTATGTTGTTTCATAATATTTTGTTTTGGAGCAGCAAGTGTTCTGTGTCATAATGGCGATATTGAAAAGGCATACATAATTCCTCATAAATGGAGCACTAATAAATAATGGAATCATATGAAGTGTTTGAGCTTAAAATGCACTCTTTTCTGAAGTATTCTAAACATGAAATGAGAGATGAAGAGTAATCTATAGGAGTTTCAGATAAAGGGAAAGAGGACTTATTTATTTTCCCCAATGGAAGAACAATGAAAATTAAATACATAACAAGGTGGTGTTATAGTTTTAAAGCAATTTTGGGTATGATCAAGGAGCTGCATATATAATAAAGTATTATGACAAACAATAGCAAAGTGGAACTAAGTACAGGTATATTATCCATTGCTATTTTTTACAACCATATCATTATGTTCTCTTTTTGTATGCATTCAAATCTTGATGATAATGCAAGAGTAATGAGGCCAAGTGCAAGATGATAGTGGTTTACAACATTTCTATTATTGGTCACAACATTAATTGGCTAGAGGAAAATGAAGAGTTTTTGAGTGTTTTATTTAGCATAATGGTGAACGTGAATTTTCATATTATGGATGTATAACAAGCTAACTTCATTAAAAGAACTTTTTAGAAAATTACATGGTTTCAGCCTAAGGTGAATTTTTCATCTCAAAATGTAGAGATTTCTACTAGTTTCAATGAATAGTTTTGATAGAAAAATAGAATGCATAAAATACCATGGTGGTTCAAATTCAAGTTTTGAATGCATAACAAAATAAAAAAAATTCTTTCAAAATACTGAGTACCCATGTTGGGTTTTCAATATAAAATATAGAGATAAACAATTTCTTTCAAAATAAAGAATACCCACATGGGGTTTTGATTCAATATGCAGATTCTTCATTATTTTTCATCTTACCCATGTGGGGTTTTTGTTAAAAATGCAAAATACATTCAATTCCATCATGGGTCAAGCCCGGTATATGGATATATAAGAGAAATTGTAGAAAAATGTAATGAGAGTCTTCTCTGAGAGCATTTTTTTCATACTTTGGAATTAAACAAAAATTGTAATAAAAAATAAGTTTGAGCATGTATTGGCCACGGCCTAAAGAGAACTCTTGGCTCATGAACATTCATCATTTCATAGAAAAGTAGAGAATCCATTTTAAGTTTGCTATCTGAATCTTAAAAAAATAGAAAAACAAGAGTATGTGAAGTGCATTTTTTCTTGATAGAAATCCATAATCAAAGTATACATCGCACAACCTGCAATGGGTTTGTATTTGTTTTGAAAATGGAAATATTTCTTTTACAAGGATAAGCTTTTAAAAGCTTTTGTTTGACAAGAAAAAAAATGAAGAAAGGAGAACTTACCATGTTACACCTGTAGAAGAGCATACACATGGTAGCCAAGCTCTCATAAAGCTTCTAGCAAAGCTCGAGCTCACACTCAATGGCGGCCAGGAAGAGTGGAAGCACATGAAATAAAGAAAAATCATAGATAAAACAAGCTCAAGCCGCGGCCTTATGGCCATTTTTTTTCTTTCAAATGGAAGTGAAAATACATTATGCTATTAAGGATTCAACTTACCATGAATTGCAAAGGAAAATTCGACCATTTTGAAGGCAAATTTTGAAGTTTCCAAGCACTTCAAACTGAAACCCTAGTCTACGGCAGCACTCTTTCTCAGCAGATCCTTCTTCCCAAAGTCACAAGTGCAAATGAAATGAATTTAGGGTTTACATTTTGATTTTTGTTCTATCCTCAATGCCCTAATTCGATTTATGAAGATTATTACATAACTTTTGAAATATTAAATTTGATGTGGCTGAAGATATTTCCACTAGGTCAGGCTTTTAGAGGTCTTCATTTAGTTTCATATGCCTAAGTCTTTAGGCTTGTTTTGATAAAATATTTCATGGTGTAAAGACTTTAGGTATTTATATAAGGTTAAGCTTATGCCTTACTAAAAAATGCAGAGTGATTTAGTGCCTGGTTTTTTAATTGATTTTGAGGAAAATCAATTAAAATAAGAATGTTGAACAATACTTATTGCCTTGGATAAAATTTCATACTTTAGGCATTTATTTATTAAATTGATTTTAAAGAAATCAATTAAAATAACGGTAGAGATGGCCTTATGTTTTTATTCTTAGAATCAAATTTGTAATGAAGAGATAAGGTATTGTTTTGCAAAGATTTTGAATCTTTAATTGTAAAATAAATCAAGAATAAAACTGCATGTTCTGTAAAGTAGAAGAAAAAGTAATATCCTATAAAAAAAAATTCTTTCTTGCTATTTTTAGTAGTTTGTAAGGAAAAAGAGAGTTGAATTTTCCTTGGTCAGATTTGAGTTGCATAGAGAGGAGGTAAGGTGTTTTCTTTTCTTTTAAAGAAAATCTGACCTATTTTGAGGTGCTTTTCAGCATGCACATGCAAAGAGTGAGACTTTTCCATTTCAATTACTTATTTTGAGGAAAGTTTAGATTCTTTTCCTTGAGCTTTCTTCTTGAGCTCGGATTAGGGTTTTGTGATATATCTTGAAGAAAATCTTAGGGTTTTTCTTAGCTTAGATTTTTGTTTCTTGCTCTGACACACATTTTGAGAGCTCATAAACATTTTGTACTCAAACTTTTGATACTCCTTCAGTTGAATAAAGCAACATTCTTATTTCTCAACTTTTGTGTCATTTGCAGTTATAGTTTGATGTTATATTGTGATTTATTTTTACAGAATCCTCGTTATCTCCTAAAATTGCAATTCTTGATGCATAAAGTTCATAAAATATAGGTTGCATGTTGTGTTTAAGCCTGAATCTTCATGTAAATCAATTATGTGATGAGTGTTCATGAGGGATTGTGAAGTACTATTGTTTTCTAAGAGTTGTTTGTGGGTAAAAAACCAAAGTCATGACTAAGCTCTAAAAATTACTTTAAGTCATAGTTTTCATTTTAGTTATCTTTCTAACTCTTTCCCTCAGAAAATCGTTTAGAATAGGATTATTATTCGAAGAACTAGCTCACTCTAGAGATTCCTTCTTCATTCAAATCACCCACATCTGAAGAAGGTTTCCATGTGTCAATAAATAGTTAAGTTTCTACAAATTTAACATAGGGTGCATATCTGATAACAACTATCATGATACAAAATGGTATGGATGACTACCAAAAGGATGAACTAATAAAGAATTCACCTTCCTTGTGTTGGAGTTCAGTTCTGGTGAAGCACAATAGATAGATAACACACCTACACACTCTCTTCTCTAGCTTTATGTATCTATTCTATCTAGGGTTTTTTTGGTCAGGTTATTTTTTCCTACAACCCATATATTGATGTTCACTAATTAGGATGGCCTAATTAGAGAAACCTTATTTAAAATCAAAAACTAATTGTCAATTTTTTTCCCAAAATACATTCATCTTCTCATATATGTAGTGTATAAGAGTGAATTTGCATCCCCTATGAAAATCCCCTTTCTTCCTTTACCCACCTTAGAAAACCAAGTTCGAAGGATTAATTCCACTTAAGCTTGTTATTGGCAGTCCACTTGGTGCATGTTTTGAGCATTAGTGGAGACGTTTCTATCGGGGATGCCCGCACAATGTGCAAATGTTTGTGTGGTGCACTTACATCCCTAGTAGATTCCTATGGTTGAACCTGCAGAGGCACTACCTTTCCCATTGGTAGTGAAGTTTTAATGCCCCCTTCAACCAACCAACTTGAATATGATTGTTTTCTTCCATTTCTTCTTCATATTCATCCCTTCAACATTCAATCCAACTCTTCATCACATCCAGGTTTCATTCTTGCACTTTCACATCCACTTACAAGATCACTTCCACTCATTTGAATCATCCAAGCATTCCATTGCAACAAAGCCTCACTCTGTCACTTTGGTAGAGCACGTTTCAAACCACACCATTGCAGCAAAGGCTTGAGTTCCTCTACTTTCTCCCCCAAGAAGCCTTGAGTGCTCTTGGTGGAGGTGGTAAGCTTCGCTCTCCTCTCCTCTATCACTTGGTTGAGTAGAATAATACTACTTTGTAGTGTTTATTTTCCCTTTGTTACACTATTTCTTTATCTTGTTTCCTTGGTTGTCCATGGAGGTGGAAACACCTAAATGGGGGTCTAACTGAGGTAGGCCCCTATATAGCCACCCAAAATTTTCCCTCTTTTTGTAAGTTTGTGTGCTTCTTGGAAGATCAACTGGAAAATGAATTCCTCGGTGACATCCTCCTTGCTTTCTTTACTCTTGCTTATTTTCCTTACAATATTAGAGAGTATTTCATTTATTTACTTGTGTCATTCTGACCCTTTAGTTAATTACTTGGGTCGTTAGTCATTTTGGTAGGTTTGACCTTGTCTTTGTTGTTGTTTGGATGTATGGACCCCAACACACTTTAGAGACACCAACGTGTCATGCTATCGTCCAATGACCACGCTTACGTCCTTGGGCAGAGAGCTCCTTGAAGCATAGAGTTAAACCTAAAAACTGGCTTTCCAAAACCCACTTTGAAACTTGGGATTGCAAATTGATTGCAAGACTCTATAGCCCCCATCATTCTCATCCTCGTACCTTAAACATCACGCTCTAAGGTAAGTTAGGGTAGCCTCTCACGTCTTGACCCTTTGTGACCTGGGGTATTGCATGCGATGGTCCCCCTCTCTTACATTTTTGGTGAACTTGACATGAATCATTTTTGTTCCATTCTTGCGATACTAATAGTTCCTTTCCTCATACTCTAGGAGTGTTGTAGGTGTGATTTTTCTAAGGCTGTCACCTTGCAACCCAACCTGCAACCCCTAGTTGATGCAGTTGGAAGATTCCAAAGTTATTGCATGATGAAACTGTTGTCACCTAGAAATGCACCCTATGCAAAGTTTACAAAAACTGAGCTTTCTAGAGCAACATGGGATCATTTCAAGGCTATGGGTCACCTATAGTTGAAATGAACCTCCAAAGAAGGCCGACTTCCTTTGGGTATATCCTAAACTAACAATCTTGTAAAGGTAAAGGGAGAAGGATGTGTACAAAAGATGAAACTAAACTGAACTATTCCTATGGTGATACACCAAGTTTGATGAGAAATCATGAAATGAAAACAAGATGCAAACACACAGAGAAAACCTAACTGTAATTGCTTTACTTACTCACATAACCCCTTCAGTCTTATGCATCATTCTTGACAGGTTTGATCTACATACATATCTTAAGAAGGAAGAAACGAACCTCAGAAATTTATGGTATGAATACATATTAAAAGAAACACTATTAAAGAAAGCTTGCATAAGCTAACATACATAAATGAGAGTAGTATGAGAATTAACACTTGATTTACTGGTGAACTCTATTTTTTTCATTTCAGACTTCAATTGGGTTACAAAGTATACATCAGTTGATGAAGGATAGCTAAAAATCACTAACTCTTTTGGATGCATCACTCCAACTGTTTACAAAAAGGAAAAAAATGCCTTATATACAAAGAGATTTCGGCCCCCTAAGGGCTTACAAAAATATCGATCTCAGAAAGATCTATCCTTAGATCTTTTTATTGAATTTAATGTTGCACCCTGCGTGTCCATGTCGGTGAAGAGTTATTCCCCGGAGAGGCCTTCAGATCTTTGGCAGCTACTGCATTCATTTCCTAGCATCGTGTCTTGTTTGAACCTCTTTGGTTGAACACTTTGAATGCCCTGAGCTCAAAACAGATACACATTGCTCTCATTTTGTTGACATTCTTCATCCTGGTCAGACTACCATGGCTCACTTCAGATCTTCCTGATTTGTTGAGTATACTCCACATAGATTCTCCAGGTGGTCAAAAGCTTCTCCTGTAGAATCGCATCTCAGCGATACACTGGAAGTGTCTCACCGATGCAATTTTTCCCCCTAGAGCCATTGGCGTAGCATGGAACTGTCGATGAGAGTTCTTAGCAAGCCCAAAAGTCATGCTGATATTGCCTCTATGGTCACCAAGACAATCACGTTCTGCTAGACAACATGGCGAACTCTCAGGGTCATACTGATATCACTGAAGCCATCAGCAAGACACAATTTTGTCGCTGAGACGTCATGACGAAAACCCTATTCTTTAGTGAGGGAATCTATTTCGGGGAGACCCTCTGGATTTGGAGAGACTTCATGATGATATTGGATCTCTCCCCAAGCTGGTTCTCCTTCTATAAGACTTCATTTAGTCACCAGGACCTTTGGCGAACGCTTGACTCCCCGAGCTCCCTCTATTCGCTAAGACTTTAGCAAATCAGGAAAACTTCATAGTGAGGTCTTCTAGTTAGGTTGATGCACAAGATGTTGCCGAGACTACAACTTGTTGGTAAGACATCATACCAAGTGTCGGGTGCTACATCGATGTCATTCATGTCAGGGAGACTCTCCTACGTTCGACAAAACCTTTGCTGATGACGCCTCTTTTATCGCCAAGACCTCCCCATGTCAGTAGAACCTTAGGGAAAAGTCTTCAACTATTGGCGAGCTCAGCTTGCTTTTGGCGAGACCCTACTAGTTGGCAAGACCTCACCATGACCTTAAGATGTTACATCGAAGATATCCCCCTGGTCAGCAGGACATCCACGGGTTGCTGAGACCTTTTTCTAAAGGCCAAATCCTTTGGCGAGCTCCTTTCCCCATGTCGGCAAGACACCTGAGTGTTAGTGAGAGATCTTACAGAAAGTAGAAAGCTACCCCGAGACCCTTCACCTTCTATCAGAGAGACACTATTGATGTTACCCTAAGACATTTCATTCCACTGAGCTCTAGATCTCCTTCGGTGTGACTCCCATGGGTTGGGAAAACTTCATGGTGAAGGAAAAACACTACACCGAGCTCATTTCGTTGTCGCCAAAACTTTGTCCTATTAGTCAGACCCTTTGCAAAGCACACTATAGTCTCCCCAAACTCACATCTTTTGGCCAGACTGGTGTTTGTCACTGAGACTCACACTGAACTCCTCCATTATGCCCGAGCCCATCGCTATCGCCAAAACATTCTCAGGTCGCTGAGACCTCTTGGTGAGCTCAAATTGCCACGCTGAAGACTTCAACATAAAGTGTTGATGGCAAGACATGTTAGTTTCACTTAGACATCATATCGAGCTCAATAGGTTATCCCGAACGAATGCAGTTGGTGTGACTTTCTCACATCGGCAAGACTTCTTACCAACAGTATTACTTCCGGTAAGAGCTTCCCCGATGACTTTAAACCAACTACTTTCGGCAAGACTTTAACTCTTCATTGGGACCTTTCACTAAGTGCTATAGGTTATCTCGAAGCCCATGGTCACCATGAGTCTCCCTGATTGATGATTGAATGGCCTATTGGCCAAAGAATTCCATGCAATAAGAGGTCATACCAAACCCCTTTTGTCACAGTGATAGGCCCTATAGTGAAAGCATTCAGCAAGACAAAAACTAGGTCACAGCGACCTGTTCAAAATGGAATATATCAAAGTTGCTAGTCGGCCAGACAGTGAAGATGTGATACCGACTTGGCTCTAATGGAGGCTTGAGCCTGTGACTATTGAGCCCTATTTCCAAAAAAGTAGGCTTCCCAACTGATCTCCCTGAGAAATGTCATCAGATGCATGAACTAACCCTCATTGGAAATATCCTGTTTGGCCCTTATGAACAGCTGCAACATAGATGCCTTGCCTGATTGAGCTTGAGGGTGAAAATTAGGTAACATTTCTGGTGACCTTTGCTGGATGTTTTCCTGTAAACATGAAGACCAGTAGTCTAGGCTTATCCATTGGGCATGTAGTCGTTAGGAAAAACCTCTAAAACAAACCTAGGGAAACTTTGAAAATGGCTGGAACTCGCCTGAGGCTTGCAGAATGGGACAAGTTTTCCAAAAGAAAAAAAAACAAGGGAAAATGAAAGAGAAAATTGTTGTGCCGACACAGCACTTAGGGAAAGGTAAAAATAAAACAAACAAACCATAGTCTAGAAGCATTTGTTAAAACACAAAAACCTAACCGATATGTACAAGAAAGGAACTTATCAGACCTGAAAGCAGGGTTTAAGGTGTATCCCATTGACTGGGATAGGAAGTACTTCTCCTTCTATTGTAGCCAGTTGATAAGCATTGTGCTCCTTACAGTCTCTGATAATGAATGGACCTGTCCATATGTTGTCAAACTTAGAGTGATGGTCGGGCCTGCTTTTCAAAACATCCCATTTGAGCACGAGGTCTCCCACCTTAAAAAAATTTGTTGTAGCCCTTCCGTCAAATGTTTTCTTTGTTTGGAGCTGATGATACTCCAAATCCTTCATTGCTTTGTCTCTTAATTCTTCAAGTTCCATGAGCTCTGCATATCTTGTAGACATTGGATCCTGTTCCTCAAACATCTCCAACTGATGTATAATGTCAAGGGCTAGGAGCTCCACAGACAAGGGCAATCTTGCATCTCTGCCATAGACTAACATGTATGGTGAATTACCAATAGACCTCTCAGGGGTCACTCAGTCTTTCCAAAGTGCATACTTTAATTTGATGTTCCAGGTCCTTTGGTTATCCTCCATTGTTCTTTTGATAATCCTAATGAGATTCTTATTTGTGCTTTTAGCCAGACCATTACCTTGAGCGTAGTAATTTAAAGATGTATTCAAATGAATGCCATCTTTAACAACCCAATTAGTTAGTCTTAATCCCACAAATGCAAGGGCGTTATTAGATATGATAGAGTTAGGAAATCCAAATCTAGTGAGTATGTCCTCATAAAAGCTCAGAACTGAAGACTCTTTACTTCTTTCAAATCTATTGCTTCTATCCACCCTCTAAAATAGTCTGTAGCAGTCAACACCCACTTATGACCATCACTGGATGGTGGATTTATTGGACCAATGAAATCAATGCCCCATCTCATTAAGGGCTGCTCCACTTGAATTGGATGCAGAGGCATAGTAGGTAGCTTTTCCTTTCCCACAAATAGAGCACATTTGACACACTTTCTTGACCAGGTATATGCATCTTTGAACAAGCTAGGCTAGTAGTAACCATATCTCATGATTTTCCATGCAATTGTTCTGGGGGCAAAGTGACCTGCAGTTCCATCATGAAACTCATGAAGTACTTTCTCAATCTGATCACTGTGAATACATCTTAATAGGACACCATTCAGATATTTTTTAAAAAGAACATTGCCCATTAGCACATATGGTATGGACTACAACCCAAAGTATCTTCTTTTGGCTCTGTTCAGACCTGGTGGACACTCACCAGTTTCTAAAAAATGGGTCATATCTTGAACCCAATTAGTTATCCCCACAGGCACATTGTCTTGAGCATTTTGAAACTCATTTGCATTAGTAAACACAACATCCTTTTCTAATTCATTTATATGGCTTGACCCTATAGCAAGCTACTCACAAAGACCTTTACCTCTAACCAGTTTGGTAATCTTAATATCTACGTCATACTCCATGACCTTGGTGATCCATCCTGCTCTTTTTTCATTCAAATCTTTATTCAATAAAAAATCCTGCACACTTGAGTGTGCCACCATGACATGAATTTTATTATGAGAGATCAAAGGCTTGAATTTCTTCAGGATCCTAATCATGGAAAGAACATGCCTTTCTACAAAGGAGTATTTTTGTTCATAATCAACCAAGCCTTGACTAAAAAAGGATATTGTTTGTTCTAAATTTTCTTCATTTTTTTGAACCAACATTGCAGAAGTGTTACTTGTGCCACCATAAGCATATAGAATAAAATATTTAGAAAAATTGGGATTTACCAGCGTAGGAGCTACTGCTAAGGCCTCCTTAGTTGCCTCAAAACTATTCTTGGCATCTTTTGTCCAATTGAAAACTGCATTTTTCTTTAAGATAGTTGTTAAAGGTTGTAACAGGTTTGCGACATCAAGGATGAACCTTCTCAGAAAGTTGATTTGGCCCAAAAAGGTCTGCAGACCCTTCTTGTGATTAGGTAATGGCAACTCAAGTATGGCTTTGACTCTGATAGGATCAATAGTAATTCCTTGCTTTGACACTATGTGTCCTAATAATTTCCCCTCATGAATAGCAAAGATACTCTTTTCGGATTGACAGAGATACCAAACTCTTTGCATTTTTTGAAAACTTGCTTAAGGTGTGACAAATGTGCATTAGCATTCTTAGAATAAATTGTAATGTCATCCAAATAAATCAACATAATCTTATTGATCAAACTTTGAAACGCCATGTCCATGGTCCTCTGAAATGTGGCACCAACATTAGATAAACCAAAAGGCATCCTTTTGTATGCCATGGTGCCCCATTTAGTTGTAAAATCAGTTTTGAACTGATCTTCCTCTTTAACCAACACCTAATTATACCCTAAAAAACCATCTAATAAGGAAAATATTTCAGAACCAACAAATTCTTGTAAGATTTGATCCATGGAGGGCAGTGGGTAGTGATCTTTCAAAGATGATCGGTTAAGATCCCTAAAGTCTACACAAAGTCTTATTTCTCCACTTTTCTTCCTAACTGGCACAAGGTTAGAAACCCATGAAGTGTGTTTACTAGGAAAGACGATACCCCCCTCAACTAGTTTAGTTAGCTCTTTAATCATTAAGGGCTCCAGCTTAGGATTCAAGGGCCTTTGTTTTTGTCTTACTGGCTCAGCATTAGGCTCTAACTCAATTGTGTGCTGAGCAATATGGAGATCAAACCCTTTCAAATCTGAATATTCCAAAGCAAATACATCATGAAATTCTTGGCATAAAGCAACAAAAGCTTGTTTATCTTCATGTGAACACATTCTACTTATCTTAAGAAGTTTACCTTTGAAAATCTCCAGTTCTTCATAATCTTCTTCTTTGATTTGCAAGCTAGCTTTACCCTTTTTGAGCTGATCGTTAGTACTGAAAATCGACTCTAAGGTAACCAGACCTTTGTGTAACTTATTTTTCTCAGCTGTATGACTTGATCATCATATTGTTGCTTAGGTTTTGCTTGATTCATCATGGAGAACTGGTCTTCTTTGAGCAAAAAAGAAAGAATTTGTTTATCGTTGTCAAAAACTTGCCAGTGAATGTTGTTATCAGGAATTGATGGTTTGACTACAACCTTCACATAATGTTGTACTTTCTCTTTTCTAATGTCACCTGGAATATCAAACTGTGCCCCAATGACTGCAAGCCTATTAGCATGTTTGTTCTGGTTCCTTGGAATAGACACTAAGTTGAAGGCATCAAAATCCTCAAGCATGTTCCACACTCTATTTCTATAAGACTTTAGTGTGTCATTTTTAGCCACATTCAAGCCTTTTATTTGATTGACAATCAACTCACTGTCCCCATAGACTTTCAAGCTGGTTATTCCTCTCTTCCTTTCCCATTCAAGACTTTGAGCAAGGCCCTCATACTCAACAATATTATTAAAGCATGTAAAGCAAAACAGAAAGCGAAATAATACTTATCACTTTGCAGAGATATGAGCATTGCACCTCCTCCAGCTCCATTTTTTCTTCTTGAACCATCAAAATACATCTCCCATAATTCATTTTGCTGCTCGAATTGACTTTCTGCACTTCTCTCAAGATTTGGCATTTATGTCCCATCTTCATGCAATATATAATTGCCCAGACCAACATCCTGAATAAGCTCATTTGGATTATCAACCATGTTCTCCACTACCTATTCATTCAAGAGCGCCTTAGGTACACTCACAACTTGTAACTCTTATGCTGCAGCAAGTTCAATATCCTTTAAAACAATAGAATTAACATTTACAGTAGATGGAACATAAAGTTTGATGTGATCCTTGGCAAGGGACTCAGAAGTTATGGTTACCTTAGTACCATACTTGGTCCTAAAAAGCATGTGGGACCAATCTGAAGATAAATACCCTCCAATTTTAGCTGTGAAGTCTCTAGACAGGCATAAATCAAAAAATGGAGGCAAATCTATGACAAACACATCTATGTAGTGTGAGATTCAGATTTTTAATAACACCTATAGTGTTTACTGCTGTCCCATCCAATTGAAGTACTCCCTTTTCAAATGGCTGGTATTGTAAACCTAGCTGGTCTGCAATCTTTTTTGGCATTACGGAACTGCTAGACCTGCTATCAACCATGCAATTGTGCACTAATTTATTCCCTACTATTAAGGAAACATAGAAAGGAGGGGGCTTGACACCATCACTTTGCTGTCTGGTAGTATCCAAAAGTGCATTGGTTAAAACTAACTTTGTTTGGCCTAAAGAGGCTTCATTTGAAGGATTTAAACTAACTGGATTTGATAAGGCTGACTGTAACAAATTGATTTGACCAGGGATTACTAAGGAATCCCACATTGAAATTGAAACATTCATTTTTTTCATACTTTCAATAATATTGAAAGGTGCAGATATGTTTACCTTTGGCTACATCTTCACAATAGCATGATCAGGTTGCACTTGACTTGCAGATGTAGCATGTAAAGGTTGCTCTTTAACAGTGTCGTGACCTCGTTGCAAAGTGCCTAGTACTTGCTGATTTGATGGACCAATGGCTCCCTTATCTTTATTTGGTGCTTGTTCAATCTCGAAAGCCCTCTTCTTGACTCTAGTATTAGTAGCAATAGATGTTTCATCCTGGTTCACTCCACAAAATTCTTCTCTTTTCCAATTTAGGAGAGTTGAATCATCTCCAAGTTGATCCTGCTATTGTGGATACCCCTCCTTAGGAAAATATTACACACCTACAACATTTTGCACCATAAGAGCTTGATTGATGACGCCATTAGAGCATGTAGCTTGATTATGTGGCTAATTACATGGATAACACCACTCATAATCAGCAGCCAGATTGTTTTGAATAGGAACAAGCTCTTTGACAACACTAATTGGAGCTAGATTGTAGGCCTGAAAAGGCCTTGTGGCAACATTTTGTCTTGAGCCTTGGTAATTACATGATACTACTGCTTATTCCCCTGGAATTGTTGTTGTTGACCTTGAAAAGGTTGACTTGGGGTTTGATTCTGCTACTGATAAGGCCTAGAATAGGACTGTTGTTTTTCTAAGTTCACCAACTTGTTACCAAAAGTCTATAAAATACTTTTGATCTCTTGTAACTCCTGTGATGAGCTTGAAGCAACACTCTCTTATCTATCAATGGTTGGAACAACAACTGGCAATGTTGTTACATCTGGTAGAGGTGTGAAAGGAGGTATTTGCAAAGGAATGTTTGCATGAATTTCTAGAAATATAGGCATTGGTGGTCTGGGAGCAAGCTTACCAGCTTGTATTAAGTTGTTGTCAGCTCTAATAGCTATTTCAAGGCATCTAGTAGAGATACCCCTCCCATTGATTATATCATAACAGCTATTTCACTCTTAAGAGCCCTCAAGAAGTACGAAAATGCATATTCTGGAGGTGGCCTCACTGTCATAGGGATTCTATCCTAGGTTCTTTGAAATCTGAAGTTGAAATCATTCATCTGCTCTTGTGGAGCCCTCTTAATTGTAGTCAATTGTTCTAATAGAGACAAGTTATCAGACCTGTCTTGAAATTGTTTATGCAACTTGTCTCCAAATTTGTCCCATGTTGCAATTAAACTAACTGGTAGGCTCCTATACCACTACACAACTCTTCCTTTCAGTGAAGTAGCTAGTAATCTCACTGCAACATCCTCTTGGGTTATGTGATGGACTCTAAATAACGAAGACACATCTCTCTTATGTTCAATGGGAGTAGTTTGGTCTTCCCCTGTGAAAGTTTGAAGAATCTTCAAGGTTGCCATTGGAATGTCATTGTGTTGTGCCAAATTCAAGGGGCTCCCCCCATTAAAAGCAACAAAGGGTTGATTCCTTGGGGTGGCCATTGGAGGTATCTAAGGTGGATTTGTTGGTACTCTAGATGAAGCCAAGGACGAAATAGGAATGTGTGATCCCACAGATGGATGAGTGGATTGAGTTCTTCTAGAATAGATAATTGTTGTTCCTCACCTTTCCTCTACTCTACCTTGTCTTCATGGTGGTGACAGCTGCAAGTATTCAAAAGGGCTTGAGTTGCTTCTTGTTCGAACTCTTTTCATAAACTATAGAAGGTGTCAATTTCTGGTGTTCTTCCTCTTTGTGGAGTCACCAAGTATGCCAAAGGACTTCTATAAAGTCAGAAATTCACTGGTTGCATACTAAACTAATAGTTCAATCTATTTTTTGTCCCACCAGGCATGCCAGAAACTGTTGTCACCTAGAAATGCACCCTATGCAAAGTTTACAAAAACTGAGCTTTCTAGAGCAACATGGGATCATTTCAAGGTTATGGGTCACCTATAGTTGAAATGAACCTCCGGAGAAGGTCAGCTTCCTTTGGGTATCACCTAAACTAACGATCTTGTAAAGGTAAAGGGAGAAGGATGCATACAAAAGATGAAACTAAATTGAACTATTCCTATGGTGATACACTGAGTTTGATGAGAAATCATGAAATGAAAAAAAGATTCCAACACATTGAGAAAACCTAACTGCAATTGCTTTACTTACTCACATAACCCCTTCAGTCTTATGCATAATTCTTGACAGGTTTGCTCTACATACATATCTTAAGAAGGAAGAAACAAACTTCACAACTTTATGGTATGAATACAGATTAAAAGAAACACTATTAAAGAAAACTTGCATAAGCTAACATACAAAAATGAGAGTACTATGAGAATTAACACTTGCTTTCCTGGTGAACTCTATTTTTTGCATTCCAGACTTCAATTGGGTTACAAAGTATATATGATTTGAGGAAGGATAGCTAAAAATCACTAACTCTTTTGGATGCATCACTCCAACTATTTACAAAATGGAAAAAAATGCCTTATATACAAAGAGATTTCGGCCCCCTTACGGCTTACAAAAATATTGATCTTAGAAAGATCTATCCTTTGATATTTTTATTGAATTTAATGTTGCACCCTACGTGTCCATGCCGATGAAGAGTCATTCCCTAGAGAGGCCCTTAGATCTTTCGCAGCTACCACATTCATTTCCTGCCATCGTGTCCTATTTGAACCTCTTCGACCGAACAATTTAAATGCCCTAAGCTCAAAATAGATACACATTGCTCTCATTCCATTGAAGTTCTTCATCCTGGTCAGACTGCCATGGCTCGCTTCAGATCTCCCTAATTTGTCGAGTATACTCCACACAGATTCTCTGAGCGGTCAAAAGCTCCTCCTATACAATTGCATCTCAGTGAGACACTGAAAGTGTCTCACCAACGCGATTATGCCCCTTGGAGCCATCAGCATAGCATGGAACTGTCGATGAGAGTTCTTAGCAAGCCCAAAATTCATGCTGATATCGCCTTTGTGGTCACCAAGACAATCGCATTCAGCTAGACAACATAGCGAACTCTTAGGATCATATCGATATCACTGAAGCCATTATCAAGACACAATTCTGTCACTAAGACGTCATGACAAAAACTCTATTCCTTAGCGAAGGCATCTACTTCAGGGAGACCCTCTACATTCGGCGAGATTTCCTAGTGATGTTGGATCTCTCTCCCTGAGCTGGTTCTCGTTTTGTAAGACTTCAGTTAATCACCAGGACCTTTGGTGAACGCCTCGACTCCCCGACCTCCCTCTATTCATTGCGACTTTGGAAAATCAGGAAGACTTCATAGCAAGGTCTTCTAATCAGGCCAATGCACAAGATATCAATGAGACTACAACTCATTAGTAATACATCATACCGAGTGTCAGGCGCTACATCGATGTCATTCATGTCAGGGAGACTCTCCTGCATTCAATGAAACCTTTGCCGATGACTCCTCTTTTATCGCTAAGACTCCCCATGTCGGCAAAACCTCAAGGCAAAGTATTCAACTATTGGCAAGCTCAGCTTGCTTTCGGCGAGACCCTACCGGTCGGCAAGACCTCACCATGACCTCAAGATGTTACATTGAAGATATCCCCCCAATCGGCAGGACATCCACGGGTCACTAAGACCTTTTGCCGAAGGCCAAATCCTTCGATGATCTCCTTTCCCTCTGTCGGCAAGACACTTGAATGTCGGTGAGAGATCTTACTGAAAGTAGAAAGCAACCTCAAGACTCTTCATCTTCTATCGGTGAGACACTATTGATGTTACCCCAAGACATTTCATTCCATTGAGCTCCAGATCTCCTTTTGTGTGACTCCCATCGGTCGGGAAGACTTCATGGCGAAGGGAAAACACTACACCAAGCTCATTTCATTGTCGATGAAACTTTAGCCTATCAGTCAGACCCTTTGCCGAGCACACTACAGTCTCCCCAAACTCACATCTTTTTGCTAGATTGGTGTTTGTCGCTGAGACTCACGACGAACTCCTCCATTCTGCCCGAGCCCATCGCTGTCGCGAAAACATTCTCAGGTCACCGAGACCTCTTGGCGAGCTCAAATTGCCACGCCGAAGACTTCAACATAAAGCACTGTCAATGAGACATGTTAGTTTTGCTAAGACATCATATCAAGCTCAATAGGTTATCCCGAATGAATGCAGTCAGTGTCACTTTCTCACATCAGCAACACTTCTTACCGACAATATTACTTTCGGCAAGAGCTTCCTCGATGACTTTAAAACAACTGCTTTCGGTGAGACTTTAACTCTTCGCTAGGACCTTTCACCAAGTACTATAGGTTATCCTGAAGCTCGTGGTTGCCATGAGTCTCCCCGATTGATGATTGAATGGCCTATTGGCCAAAGAATTCCACGCGATAAGAGGTCATACTGAACCCTTTTTGTCACAGTGATAGGCCCTACAATGAAAGCATTCGACAAGATAGAAACTAGGTCATAGTGACCTATTCAAAATGGAATATATCAAAACTGCCAGTCGGCTAGACATTGAAGATTTCATACCGACTTGGCTCTAATGGAGGCTTGAGCCTATGACTATTGAGGCATATTTCCAGCAAAGCAGGCTTCCCAACTGAGCTCCCTAAGAAATGTCATCAGATGCATGAACTAACCCTCATTGGAAATATCCCATTTGGCCCTTATGAGCAGCTGCAACATAGATGCCTCGCCTGATTGAGCTTGAGGGTGAAAATTAGGTAACAAAAACATTAATTGGGTCACCATCTTATCTGTCAAACTTTAGGGACTCTGTGAAAGTACTTTCTAGTGTGTGTAATGGCCTCCTTCTTGCATCAACCCATCCCCTCTGCACAGCATATGGATAGTGGTACTGGCATAACCAATACTTCATAGGAATTTTCAATGGTCTTTAACAAGGAACCATCTCCTCTTCACATTCCTTCACAGATCAATGGAAACATCGTAGTTGGTGTTCTCGTTCATCTGACATCACAACTGAACATAACAATAGAGGAGATTATGCTAACAAAATTTTACACAAGGATAGATATAATGCTCCTGTGATATTCATCTGCACACATGACAAGCTCTGTGTACCCCCTTTGGGTAGTATTGTCCTATCGGTCTTAGTTTGACCTAAGTCCATAAAAATAATGTTTGATATCATTCCTGGATCTGAACTCTTTAGGGTGAAATTGGGTATCCCTTGGTTGGTGGCAACGAACGAGGTACCCTTCATCGTGTATAAATGTTTAAAATTTATCCATGCGGGCTCCATGCACATAATCAATGACACCAGTTATAGACCACTAGTTACATGTGGTAGCTACTCCTTAGATCACCCATGGCTTGCGTAAGTGGGTCCTCTCCCACCTAGGAACACTCCTACTTCGGGACCTCCTATAGCATCTTCTTCCTCCCTTACTTCTACTTCTCTCCAGTTTGGTCTACTCCTTCCTTCTGTTACGAGCATGAATGTACCTAACCCTAAATGAGTATAGGTGTTCATCATTCCTTCAGTGGAGCCACCTTTGTTGATGTCCATTCTAGATATCCAGCCCTTCCCAAACCCTGTGAATATCGTTAATACTTCAGTTGTATCTGTTGCGGTTATTTCTTCCTCTTTCTCTACACCCCTATATTTTTCTGTGGGGAGTTCATCTCCTCCAACAAAGAAAGAGGTGGAGGGTGGTCCTTCTAGTGACGAAGGATGTAAGAGGAGACCACCTTCTTCACAAGATGGTCCTATGTTGACTTGTTCTATTTATACCCATTACATTCACAAACACTTGGAATATCAATTAGGTTGGCCTAATTAGATGAAACATGCAATACAATAACTTGTCAATGCAAGATTCAACTAAACATGCCTCAAAACTTGTAACACATGAAAATAGGTTTGCATGGACCTATAATCACTCCCTTAAGTTTTCATAATTCATATTTTAACTTTGGACAACACTAAAAATTTTAGGTTGGCACTAGATAGTAAAGACTAGTTATATGAACCATCAGTTCTTTCACATAACAACATGCAAAGAACCAAAACACTTGCCACTTAGACAACACACTCTTCTAACACATGTAAATACCCTGACAAAACTGCATACCCAAATATGCTTCCATCGTGGAATGTGAAGCATTGTAATTATGTACATTGTACCAGTAACACTATCATTGCTAGACTTGGTACATTGTCATCATTATCTTCAATACCAGAGGACATAAATACATGAAACTTTAGATTTGTATTCCTCTAATGTACACTAATATTACCTTAGAACCGTAGACCAAAACTCTTCAAGGAGGAGCAATGCAAACCTAAAAACTAATACTCTATACATTGAGAGTTGAACTCTATGACTTAGTAAAATATTAACACATTTGTTTTACACTAGGTCAAATATTCACTTAGCCAAATATCAACACATCTTTTCTACACTAGATAAAAACTCTTGCACTAGTGTAATGGATTACCATCACCATACTTACCCATGCTTCACCAATCAACTATACCTTAATGTAGGCTTCAATGTTAACATCAAACCATTATGTTGACATCAATGACAACACTACATATGACCATGATCATATTTCCAACAACCATATCAATGACAAGTAAACCAAAAATTTCCTCAAACTTCCAACATATATGTCTTCTTCTTGTAAACTATAAGTATGCATCTAAAATTCCCTTTCACACTTGATACTTTTCAAAGAAATTTTACAATTTCTATGCCGTAATTTGATACATTATCTCACCTAGTTATTTGTAATGGCAAGATGTCTCAATAGTAAGAATAAAAATACATGATCTCACATGAATTTCTCTTATATTATTCTATTTATGCACCATTATTTAACATTACACAAGTACTTCACCATTAATTAGGAGGATGATTTATAGATCACTAAAGAACTTTTCGCCATGCCCTATGTGCACAAATAGGAATCTTGGCATGATTGAAGAAGAAATAATGCCTAAATGGAATGGATGTCCTTTACAAAATACTAATGAGAAGATTTATAACTTTCTAGGAAGATCATCACAACTCTCACTTTGGTCAAATATTTGAATACTTCCATACACCTTGGAAACTACCACCTTCTAGACATGACCTTGTTGATAACTACACACACACACACACACATATATAATTAAATTCTACATTAAATAATTGATCTTTTTTTAGTAATCATAGTTTTTAGAATGGCCTACGGTTCCAAGTTGCATGGTTAGTCTAGTATATTTTTGGAGAAGAATACTTATTAAAATAGAATAAGATTCAAAGTTTTAGTGCTATTTATAATGAAAAGTCTCCATGATAGTTTTCATATTTTTAGAGGATTCTCTTAGTTATAGCTAGGGTTCTTCTTTTCCACATTTTTTGGCATGAATTTAATATTTAAGTTGATGAATTTGATAGAATTCTAATTCATTATAAATCATTTAATGATCTCTCTAGTACTACAAATTAATTTATGTTTCTTTATCATAAATTTTTAAGCATACTTTGTTATTTATTTCACATATTTTGTGTAATTTAACGCATGGCTAATTATCCTTATGGATTTCATTTTATTTTATCTTTATATCTTCTAACTCTATTCCCTAATTCATATTCAACATAGCTAGGAGCTAGTGATTTAATAAAAACCCAAAAGAAAAGAAAATATTAAGCAAACAGCTTGGGATTTGAAGTAGTTTGTATGAATTTCATGATTCAATATTGTATATAGTAAATAGCCTTAGTGCATTGTAATATTGTATATTGTAGTGATTCATGTCATCCATCACAATTTCAACTTTTAAATAGAGGCCATAATATTAAGCTAGCCTTTTACCTAGTGATATAATTTCAAGTCAAAACATACATCTCGATGTAGTGTTGAAAAATGTCATTGGGGACATTTTCACACTTATTTGGGACCTCCTTGTGAGTTTGAGCTTAATTTTTCCTTGATTTAGTGTTGTAATGTGGTTGAAACATTTACAGTAGGTCTTGGGCCCTTGTGAACTAATGGATTTAAATGGTACCTTTCTAAAGTGTTGTGACAAACTTCCACACTTTTCTAAGGTCTTATTAATTAATTATACCTAAATAACCTCTTTTTAACATTATTTTTCCTTAAATTTGAAGTGTTGTAAAGTTTTTTAACACACTTGCAAACTTTTCTAGGATTTTCATTAATAATTGGGATTTCCTATGTTTTAATTGGCTCTATTTTGCATCCACAAGCCTCATTTATTGCATATTTTTGAGGATAATCTTGAAACCAATAGTTTCTCCAATCATACCTCAAGTGTTTCAAGTTTGAGGGTATGTGTAGGATCATGATGGGCCAAAAAGTGGTGATAGGATGGGTATTTGTAGGTTATGTGGCTAACGACCTTTTTTTTACCCAAAATTGATGAAACGAAAATAGTTTTTAAAGGAGATTCACAGCTTTCCACCAATATAAATTACAGTTTACTTTGAATTTAATAAATAATTATTATTCAATTTCTATTTGAATTACGACTAAAGTCCTAATTGATAGGCTGATTGAAATTTTTTTATAGCTTTCAAATGGTATCACATTTTTTGAATCCAAAACATGTGTCACTTTCTATGCTTTGCATACTCTAGGATTTTTTTAAAAAAATGAATTTCATGAATTTTTGACCAAATTAAGGTGGTAAAACATACCATTTTTTATATTTTTTTAAATTTGTAATAAATAAATCATAATTAATTATTTACTTGAAAAAAATTACAAAAAAATATGCATCACATCAGGACATGAGTCCTCTACTTATATCTAAAACCTTATAAAAAAAATATTATCATTTTATTGTGGTTAGGGTGGTTAGACAGACACCTACTTATTTTTTCCCTGAAATCTAAGTACTACTCCATTGAAATTTCAAATTTTCACCAAATAGATTTTGGATTTTTAAATAAACCTAGTAGTTTAGAAACTATATTCAATTTGATACAGATTCTATTCTTACATATTTTTGAAATAATATAGATAACTTATTCAAATTTTTACGTCAAGTTGCCTTACTTTATTTTTTCTAAATTTTTTGCCACTTAAGGGATTGTTTTTTCCATCATGATCTTGCACATGCCCTTGAATGACCTGAATTTAGTGATCTGAGACTCATTAGCCACCTTGGGTGAATGGGTCCCACCTAGATCTTTTGGTCCCGAGCTTGGTTTCACACCTTTCTAAGCATCTTTTAAATTGGTCCCAAAAGTTAAGCCTAGTGGGACTCATTCGCCACCTTGGGTGAATGAGTCCCATGTGGCCAAAAATCAAAATTAATTCAAATTTCTAGCAAGATTTTATTTTCCTAGATCTAATGTCGACTTTTAGTATTGTAATTTCGGGAATTCTTCCATAATTGAGTATAAATACAATGTTTTTTTTCTCTCATTTTCATCCTAACAAGAAATCAAGTCATCCTTATAGCAAGTTTGAGTTTACAAGAGTATTCAAGTTTCTTCAATTGCATTCAAGGGTAGATCATCAAACATTTAAGAGCAACATTCAAGCATATGAAATCATTATGTCAAATATTGTATGCATCATGTTTGTTATTGTGCTAACAATTGTGATGTAGGGATTTCTGATTCAAGCAATTGTTTCATTCAAGATTTATCATATTCTAATAGGAGTCAAAGTCTACATCCATTATAGTCATTTCAAGCATATTAGCAACACTTTATTGCAAGGGTTTGGTGAGTTGCAACATTGTTATTTTTTCATTCATCATTTTCAATTCTTATTTCATTTCATTTTAAGTTTTGATTTCCAAGATGGGGTTTGACCAAGGAAAACCCCTATCCACTAACCCAACAATGTTTTCTCCTCTCCTTTGTGTGTGATTTGTAGGTCTAGGTTGCAGATTTCCTAAGGAGAAAGATTGGAGAAAATTTTTCAAGTCATTCAAAGTTGTCATCAAGCCTTGAAGAAAATTGGAGAATATCTAGAGGTTGCAAATCACAGATTTAGATATGGAATTCACTCAAGAAGAACAGAGTAGATAGAGAAGAGAAAAATCAGCCTCTGAAAATTTAGAAAAGCTCAACTGGACTATTTGTCACTTCTGGCCAATGATTTCCAGTTCCAGTTGTTTGTGAGTGAATTTAATCTACTAAAGTGCAAAAACTAGACTAATGAAAATATTAAAAACACAAGACAAACACTCAAGATTAGGCCTAAGATGAACTCAAGAAAAAGTGGAAGAAAATGGAACTTCTTACCTTGTTTGAGTTGATTTCTTTTGGTTGGCCCTTTGATTTCTTGAATGTGTTCTCCTTTGTTGGAAAAATATCTTGATACCTAGTTCTAAATGATCTTGAGATGATGGGGAATGAAAGTGTGCAAATGGGTAGTTGAATGGATGAAAAATGTGAGATCAAATGGTGCTACAACAATGGTAGAAAATGCTTGGATGCTAAAGTGATGGATTTTTTGTTGGTTGAAAATGAGGGAAAATTTCACCATTTTAAAGGGAAGTTCCTCTAAACAATGAATGGCTAAGATCAAGCCATGATGGACAAGATCAAGGGCTAGGGTGACTTGAGAACTAACAAGCCCTCACATCTTGACATGTGGCAAGTGAGATTGCAAAAAGGAGGTTATGTGCAAGTACTACATAGTACCTTGGGATTTGGATAAGACCTCCTCATAAAGGATTTCATTGTCCACTTGTGGATGATAGGACATGTGAGGAATTAAAAATTCCTCAAATATGCACATGGGGATGGGAGAAGGAATTAAAAATTCCTTAAAATACTTTTAGGGATTAAAGGTGAATTAAAACTTTACATGGGGAAGGGGTTTCCTTCTTCAAAATGAGAAAGCATTCAAAAAGGTTGACTTAGGCCACATGCCACAAATGGAATGAAGATTAGGTTAGGCTAAGCATGTGATTAAGGTTGTGCAAACATGGGATTAAGCATATTAATCAAGAATTAGGAGCAAGTGGGAGATTATAGAGGATGTGACCCTAATGATGATTAGGGGTGTGCACATCCTAATCAAAGATTAATTAAATTAAGTTGGATTAGAGAACATTATGGAGGATGTGACAAGGAGAGAGAAATAATGAATTTAAAATTGATTTAAATTCATAAAGGAAAAATGACTAAATTAAATAAATTGGAGTATTTATTTAATTTAGAGAGGAAAGGAGGGATAAGGTATTTTATTGATTTATTGAATACCTTAGGGACATTAGGTTGCAAGGTAATATTAATCAAATAATAAATTATTTAATTAATGTGGTTGAAGGATGCGAGATAGAGGAATAAAAGCAGTGAATTTGACCATATGGGGGTGGTAAAATTTAGGTGTCTACATTTTTTCCCTCTTCAAAATATTGTTAGAATAACAGTGTTTCAAAGAAAAAATAAATAGAAACTACTCAATAGAAGAAAAGAATGGTAGATGATGCCCCAGTGTCGGGGAGAAAACCAAGTGCAAGAAAAGTTGTGTAGGTTGTATAATCATAAAAAATGAAGGAGAATGCCCTAGTGTCACAAGGAAATGGATAGGACAGAAGAATGGAGGAAAATAACAAGGTATTCCCCCTCCATAGGGTGGATGGGGAAGAAAAAGGGGCCTTGAGAAACTTCTCGATATGAAGAATTAGAGGGTACGACGTGATAAATTGTGAAAAGCCATTAAGAATGGCTTTTGAATGGTAGCCCATTGAAGAAAAGGGATGACTGAATTAATAAAATGGTTAAATAAAGGGTAAAAATTACCCAAAATTTAAAAGGTTAAATAGGTGCAAAAGTTCAAAAATATAAATAGTAAATTTGAAAAATTACTATTTACCTTTTGCACACTTGGCAACTGACTAGACAAGAGAGAGAGAGAGAGAGATAAAGAATGATGAGGATAGCCAATGGGAGTAGTGAAGACAGATTCATGGACAATGAGCTCATCCACCAGGGTTAGGAGCTATGCTAGTACTACTACTACTGAGCAGTACCCCACCAGGTAGGATTCAAAATCCTGATTTGTCATTTGATTTGAAGTTTTAAGGATAATTTAATTTGGGATTTAGGTAGATTAGGGTATAGATTCACCATTAAGGGCTTCATTCACCTGCCCACAAGGAAATTCACTTGTCCAACAGGGTTAGCAAGGGAAGGGGCAATGTCACACTTTGCAAGGGTGGATGTGCCGACGGAGGGGCGATTTCAAAATAACCACTCTAGTGAAAGGGGTATAAATGTATAACATAGAGGAAAAATCCTTGGGGAGGGATGATTTCAAAATTTCCACTCAAAGCAGAAGGGGGGGTCATGCAATCTTGGGGAAGATGCACTTGGGATAGGCGAATGTGAATTCACCAAAAATAGAAAAGGGGCAAAATTGATTTTGGCAAAAGGGAAAACATGTAGATTTGAATCCACTCTTTGGAGAAAAAGGGTGAGGGTGAATTCACCACTCGGTAAGGAAAAGTATAAGGGCAAAAAAAAAACTGCCCCTCGGGGAGAAAGAGCAAAGGTGACTTTGCCTCTAAGGGAAAAATAGGTAGATTCACGTTCGAACAAGGAAAGGATGGATTCACGTAGAAGAAAATGAATTTACATCACTGGGAGACCCCATTTCTTGGACCCATGTTTTCAAATAGACCACTACATTTCCAATTTCACCAAATTGGCAAGCTAGTTGGTAAAATTAGCATCCTAAATTGGCCTATTTGAGAAAATGGGTCCAAGAAATGGGGTCCCCCAGTGATTTACATCACTGGGGGAACCCATTTCTTGGACCCATTTTCTCAAACAAGCCACTACATTTAAAATTTCACTGAATCGGCAACCTAGTCGATGAAATTGGCATCCTAAATTGGCTTCTCTGAAAAAATAGGTCCAATGAATGGGGTCTGTTGGTGATTTATTGGATCCATTTTTTCAAACAGGCCACTACATTGCCAATTTCATCGAATTGGCATGCTAGAGGGGTTAATTGGCATCCTAAATTGGCCTATTTAAAA
>VDFB02088179.1:0-12875 GCA_007258455.2 Sequoia sempervirens
AAGCTAATTTAATATGATTTTATTCTAAAAATCATCTAGATATCCAAAATCTAAGCTAATATAATTATATTCTAAGCTAAAAGATTCAAAACCCTAATTAATAAAAAAGTTAAATGGATGCAATATGTGATCACAGAAGCCATTAATGGAAGCTTAAAGCTAATTAAATGTATGTAATTAACTAAAAAATGATGCTAAATGTGTGCTAAATATGAGTGTGATTTTGAGTGATTTTAACAACATAACTCTGATGTTAAAAGATGGATCTATTTGTCTCCAAATAGTGACCTATTGATAGGAGAGAAAATCAGAAATGGAGAGTTGAGATCATTTAGGCTAATCAACAGTCAAGGATGGAGGAAATTGGAGGCATGGATCATGGATTCTCATCAATGGATAAGAATGAAATATGAGATTTTAATCAAGGGTTCACATTCCTTCAAACAACCAAACTTTTGACCTATACAAGAGGTCAAAAGTTAACTTGCACAAGAAGTTTTGAGTTAACTTGCATATGAAGCTTTGTAAGAATATCTCCTTGCTCAAATAAATGAGGAGAGAATATTCTTTGGAATATTCTCATGGGTGAGGAAAAAAGGATAATTTAGTTAATTAAAACCAAATTAAATTCTACAAAAGGGGAAAGAATATTCCTTGGGAATATTATTTTTAGAGGAATGCGCAAAGGAGGAATATTCCCTTGGAACCTTGGAATATTCAATTGCAAGTGGGGGAAATTAGATTAATTTAGATAATTCATAATTAAACAATGTGAATTATGAAATTACGGGATTAGATGAATTTAGATTATATTCATTAAATAAAATGATTTAATGAATTGGGGAATGGAGGAATGATATTTAATTAAATAACTTAGGGTTATTTAATTAAATAAGAAGATTTAGGGATTTAAATTAAGTAGTTTGATTTATTTAATCTAATTGATGAATGTTAGCATGAAAGGGGGTGAATTAACTTGATTAAATTGATTAGGTTAATGGATGAAGATAATTCAATTAATTAAATAGCTAGGAAATTTAATGAATTAAGCAAAAATAGGATGGGTTTTAGGAGAAAAATGGTGTCAGTATAGGGTATGTGCAGGATCATCATGGAAAAGAAATAGGCCAAAGTGGCAAAATTTAGAAAATCGGGGAATTAGGAAACTTGACATAAAATTTGAATAAGTTTTCTATGTTATTTTTTCAAAAGATAATGAACGATGAGATATATAGAAAATTAAATGAAAAGTTTCTGGACTACTAGGTTTTCTTTTTTATAAAATATTATTTGGGTGAAAATTTGAAATTTTAATGTGGTGCACCAAATTCGAGAAATAAAAGTAGAGTGTCTGTCGACCATACACAATAAATAAATAATATTTTTATAGATTTTATATATGAAATAAGGACTCATTTCTAATGTGATACATATTTTTGTAATTTTTCTAAATAAATAATTAATTATGAATTTTTTATTACAACGTTTGGGAAAATTATGTAAATCACGTAATGCGATACTTGTAAGTTGATTCTTGCTTCTTGAGATTCGATTTTTCTTTTGATCTATGGTTGTACCAAAATACGTATGATATTGATGGCATGTTTTGGTTCAAAAGATGTCGCTATGCATTTGAAAACTAGATGTTTTCAATTAACTTATCAATAGGACACTAGTCATAGGTAATAATAGATAATAATTAATTATTAAATTCAAAGTAAAGCATAATTTATATCAATGGAAAACTGAGAATCTCCTTTAAAAACCCTTTTCATTTCATCAATTTTGGGGAAAAAAATAGTCGTCAGCCACATTCCTATCATATTGCCACTTTTTGGCCCATCATGATCCTGCACATACCCTATACCCAATTTGAGTGCATGATATCATTCAAGATTTTTTTCAATGTCTATAGAAAGCTCACCTAAAAAACCCTTAGACCCCTATTCCATGAGTGTCTTATTTTTCTCATCATAGAATATGTCAAGGTGATTTATCTAGCAAAGGAAATCAAGACTAAAGACACTACTGATGAGAACCAACCTCCAGTGATGGATTATTCCTCAACATATATGGGTTATGATGATGGAAAAGACAAGGAACATAAATTGGAATATGAGGTTAGCGATGAGGTTGTGGAGGTTCTGAGAAGAAGACTCCCTAAAACAAGATAAAAAAAATGTGCTCATGGTCGGGTGTCTCTTACACTAAGATGAGGAGTACCATAACTTATTGTCTCAACATGGGAAGGATACTAGGTGTGCGACGAGAAAAGGAAAATAAAGTGCTAATAAGGATTCCCACACCAAGAAAAATAATGGTTAGCAGTAAGTGAAAGATACAACCAAATATAAAGAAAGGGTTTTTGAGGTAGCTACAAAATATGTGGGGAAAAATTTGAGAAAGTTTATATATATCTTAGTTAATATTCACCCCCTTTCTAATGAATTTTCTCATCTTAATGAAATTTTTTGGACATGCTAGATATATTAGATATGGAAAGGAGTGGGGCTACTTGTAACTTCAATCTTGTGAAATGGGTAATGAATGAATTCAATAAAGTAAATGTCAAAATAAAAAGCCTCAAAGAGAGCTTTTCTAGTCAATCCAAGGGGTCTCCATCTAACTTCTTAATTGATAAGCTTCTTGACTTGGAGAGATCTTTCTCTGACCTTAAGAAAGACTATGTAAAACATCTTGAGAGTGGAAAATAAGGTCAAAGAACTTGATGATGATATTTAGAAGTTGCTAAAAATTAGTGTTCCATCAAGAATAGTATGGACTCCCTCAAAGTCCTAATCTAGAAGATAAAAGATCTAAGGGAGGATCAAATGCATGCTAGTCAATAGGTGAAATAACTTCCTACCAAAGAAAATGGTAAAAAGGTAGTGATTGATGAGGGTATGGGCCCAAGTACTAGGAACTAGGGTATTATGAAGAAGACCTTTAAGGAGTTTCTTTGGTCAACTTGCACTACAACAACAAGATGGAGGTGGTGAACATCTTAAAGAAAATGAAATAGGATCCCTCCATTATTTTTCTTCTTTTGGTTACTAGTCTTCTATTTTTTTGTTGTTTTTGCTATTGGTCGGTTGCTTCTTTTAATTTGTCATCTTTAGTCTCAATATAATTTTGATGTAAATTTTTTTGGGTCCTGTCAAAACCTATTTTTCCCCTTTAACCTAAACATTTACTAAGAATTACATGTAATTTTATTTTAATAAACTAAAAATTTAAATTTAATTTCTAGGTTTCAAAATATTCTATAAAAATAAGTAACTAATACAACACATAAATAAAAAATAGCTTAAATTACTTCCAATATAGTTTTCTTTTATTAATATTAATAATTATTATTTAATTCTTTTTATAATGGCATATTTAAAAAAATAATTAGAAAGTTTTGATTTATATTATAATAACATGAGATTATTTGATCAACATAACTAATAGTTATAAAGAAAGGTCCACACACCTATTTAAAATAAATATAATTTTCAATGATTTTAATTTTCTTTATTTTTTATTTTTTTGTGACAATTTATCTATTTTAATGTCTTATAAAATATTCAAATAATAATATGAGCATTGCACAATCTTGATGAATATAATGGGAGTTCTGAGAAGATTTTTTTTTATGAAATCATTAATTTCATCTATAAATAAGAAAATAGTAGCTGGAGTATGCCCACCCACCAGCGCTTTGTAGTAGTAGAAGTGGGAGGTGTAATGGGGCCGTTGGGTATGCGTGATCATGATGGGCCAAAAAGTGCAGCCACATATTTTAAAGTGTGGGTTGGGACGTAATGGCTTCGTCCAAAATTGATGAAACAAAAATGGTTTTGCAAGTAGTATTCTAGGCTTCACCCAGTATAAATTATGCTTGTTTTGAATTTATTAAGCAATTATTCATTTATTCAAATTATTACTTAAAGTTCCATTAATAGGCTTATTTAAAACAACGAGAAGCCAGTTGGTATGAAATTTTAGAATCCAAAACATGTGGTCACATCTTCTATAGCTTTGTATACTATAGGATTAAAGAAGATTGAATTTCTGTTGAATTTTTACTGCTAAGGTGGTCATACAAGTTTTAGTTTATTTAAAAGGTAATAAAATTCATAATTAATTTATCTAATTTGGAAAAACTACAAAAAATTACAAAAATATACCTACACATAAAAGAGTCTCCTTATGATGAGCATTCAAAATTTTATAAAGTAATGATACATTTCATTTTATTGTGGTTAGGGTATTGGATAAAATAATTGTATTTCTTTTTATTTTTTTTCCCCAAATTCAAGTATCAACGTGATTGGAATTTAATTTTCTACCAATAGGGATTTTAACAAAACCTAGTAGTTTAGAAACTAAATTAAATTCTATAGACTGTATTCTTACATTTTGAAATAATATAAATTTATTCAGCCTGCCAAGGCTCTAACTTAATATTTGTGAATTTTACCTCATGGCCTCTGTTTTTTTCATGATGATCCTGCACATACCCTGTTGATAGAAAATTGTATGTAAGCTAACATGCTAAGTAGGTGTAATATTGTCTAAAAAAAACTAATATTTTTTGTATTACATTTTTCCTTATTATCAATTAAAGAAAATATTTTAAACAATTTCAATTCTAAGGAATTTTCCTTCAATGATTTCTTTTTATTGTGTCAAGTGAGCTTGAAATGTAATTTTTTCTTGTTCATTTTTTTCATTCACATACATAGAAATAGGAAGTTTCTAGTTTTACATCATAAATACATTATTAGTTTTATGTTAAAATTATATTTTAGAAAATAGAAAGTTTATGTTAGGAAAAGAAGCTCCATGGGAGAAAATAAAATGTTTATTTACAAAAATATTGATCGATTCTATGATATATGATTTTGAAGAATGCATCTATACACCTTGAAGTTGTGAATATATCAGGTTAAAATTATTTTTTGTATAACAATTACTATGGAAATGGTAATGAAAATAATTTATTTAAAGCGTGTATAGAAAATTATGCATTCAAATTTTCATAATTGAACTCATCATAATGTAATTATATGTAGCTAAGAATCTATTTTTTTCATTATATTGTGTGTGGATTTTTTTCATTCTTGAATATTTATTTAAGGATGGTGGTTCTCTAAAAATTCCCTTTATTGATTCAACTCTAGATATAGATTTAAAAGTTAACCATTTTCTTTATATTTTACCAATTTTTATTATTGCTAGATTCATTCAAGGACTCAAGCCTCTAGGATTATCTAAAAATAAAAAATGACTTTCTACAAGAGAGAAAACCAAGAGCATAAATTTTTAATAATTGATGCAAGGTAATATAGCCAATATGCAATACTCAATATTGTAGTGATATTAGTTTGGAATGAAATAAAAATTAGAATCCCTTGGATATATAGCCAAGGTAAGATATAGGATTATATAGGACCATGCCAATCTTCTTAATCCTATGTCATTAGAAAAATAACTTGAAAAAATGTCAAAAAAATAAGATATCATAAGATCTTGTCTAGACAACTAATACTTCAAGAAGTTCATCTAGGACCTAAATAAACTTAACATGTGAATAATTCCCTCTATTATAAATTAGCTAGGTATAAGAATTTATTCACACAAACACCCCTATTAAGTGTAACTTCATGAGAAGACTATTATAAAAATAATGCAAGGATGGGTCCCTGATACTAGGAAATTTTAGGTAACCATTTACAAATTCAATCTTTGACAATCAAAGAAAAGGAGGAAACCCAATAAGACAAAAATCCGCTCTAAAGGAGATGAAAAAATACTCCCAATGATGAATGAGAAGGAAAAAACCCCATGCAAGGATCAATACACCCCCATAAGAGAAGAAGAAATACCATGTATCCCCTAGTCAATGTTGAGTCTCCTACAATGATATAATATCAAAATTGAGTGCTTAAGATAATGCAATTTTTTTGAACAACTTTCCTCTAGTTAGAAAGAAAAAAAGACAAGATGGTATGAAGAATGTCTTCCCATTCTTGAAAATAAGATAATAGAATAAGGATGATATGCAATTTTTCTGAACTATACTCAAGTGTCTCCATGTTGATGCCAAAATATGACACTCCAAAAAAGAGTTATTGTCCATACTACTTGTTGGTAAATTTTTTAGAACCAAACTTGATCTCACCAAATTCCTATGAATTTTCAACAACTCGATAAGAAAAGGCAAGGACTGGCCAACTAACAAGTAAAGGATTGCTAAACCTCTACTTCTACTCTTTGGCCTCTGTGAAACCTAGGAGAGTGATGCAAATAAACAAAATTCCTTGAGGATTTGGCTGACCCTTTAACAAATTAGTATCTAAAACTAGGAATGAATGGTAATTCTTACCATTTTACTGCAAATATAGGTGTGTCAAAAATTGTAATTAAGGTTTGTGTTCTTTGTCAAGTATGGGAAAGCTCACTAACTTCAAAGATAACCAAATAAATGGACCAGTGCCTTATCTATGGGCAATGGATTCACACTTGCAATAAACTATAATATACCAGCAATGGAAACAAAAATTTAATAATCCTTGGATTTCACTTACAAATATATGATCTCATTTAAGAAATTATTTATCTCATTGAACTAAAGCATAAATGACATCACACATTCAATCAAAGTGATTGAAGAAAAATAAGAGAACCTTGATCCCTTTATTCATAATTTGAAAGGAAAAATACAGAGGAGAGAAAGTAATTCAAAAACTTTCTATTATCCTTCACATTCCATTGCTATTGTAAAACCATTATGCTCATTACAAATCTAAATACATTCCTAGACTCAACACTAATCTATTTCTCTATGCTTGAAAATACAAAACAACTCTTACATGAGCTCAATATTTTTTAATCATCAAAAGACCTGTGTGATTTTCCATGAATTCTCATTTATAGAAACACGGGAGAAACAAGAATCAAGACAAATTACGATTAAATTCACATTTAATTTCACATACATTTCAATTTAATTTCAACATTCCCCAGACAGTTATATTTGTACCTTTGAAAATGGGAGGAAAGCATATAAGACAAAATATTTTCATTTCCCAAAAAAGATACACCTGCCTTCCAAAATAAACCTTTCATTCATTGCAACAAGACCAAAATATCTTCCTCATGAGCCAAAAGTATTATCCGTGTGCATGCCCAATCAAAAAATTCTAAAAACATGAAAATCAATAGAAAGATATAAAACTGACCCATCCAAGTTAGCAATTGTGCCACCAATTCCCATGTTGGGAAGAGAACAATATTTTGCAATACTTCAACAAAAATCTAATATGTACTATTTCTAGGCTATGCATTGTTTCTCTCCCCTCAGTTAAACACCATGGTTGCAAACTTCAAAAATAAAATTATACTCGCCACCCCACCATTGTAACTCAATGCTCCAATACATCCAAGTATTTACTCTTACAGGCCTAGAATTCCTCTTCAGTGGGCCAGCCGAAGTTCATGACACTATCAACCTTTTTTCTATAAGGTGAATACTTGGTAATAACCAAATTGAATTCATTATAAAACTCTTCTAGGACATTCTCTTCATGGGCCAACATTTCCATGTTTCTTTTTAGAGTTCCCATTTCATGCCATTGACAAATCAAAGAATCTTGACTTGAAATGACATCATTTGTTTCCTTTCTCCACTTCTATAGGGTTTTTATGTTACCATCATCCATTAGAATAGATGGGAGGAAACCATGATTTGTTTTATGAATTTTGTTGACCAATTGCCTTATCCTCCTCTCCAAAGGCTCTATGTTTCTCCTGAATTCCTTAATTCCATTTAAAATTTGATTGGTGGGATTAAGCTTCTCAAGGGGATCAACATCCTACTTGGCTCCAATAGAAATCATTCTCAACTCTTACAACTTGGGGATCCATGTCCCCATGAGTGAAATAGCTTTCTCCTTATCATTGCTAAAGTTATTTATAGCAAACTTCATGGAGGAATAGCTATCATGAATTTTGTTCAGTCTATTAATAACCCCTTTGTTTAAGTGCTCCAAGACTGTAGTGATCTAATCTTCATATTATGAACAAAGATTCCCCTATTGTGATTGTCACATTTTTCTTTGTAATCACTTACCTGGTTAAGCAACTCCTTGCTGGCACCTTGCTCTGCCTGTGGTGCTTCTAATGTGTCTGGCTCTACCACTAAAATGGGAATAGTTCATGTGGAAGGGGTATAATTAGTAGGTGTTGGTTCATGTGAAGTAGCAAAATTAGCTCCATTTTTGTTCTCCTTTGATTGCAAGTTTCAAATTCTCTCACAATCCATCTTTGGTTTGGTAACTACATATTTGTCTGGGCCCCTCCAATTTAACTTCAACTAGCAAGCCACATTTCTCTTCCTAAAACTACTCCTTTGTAGAAGCATTGCATCTCCATTGTTGGATTATATAAACTAAGCAACATGTACTAAAATTATTAGCTCAAGATCTGAGGTTCAGCGACACTTCTTTAATATAAAGCCTCTAACGATATAGTGTCCTGCAATGTCGCAAGATTTTCCTTTTGTACCTCTGGAAGCCATGGCCCTATGACACCCATCCCACCACTCAATTAAATGCGTATCTCGTAGTACAATTGTACCTTCCTCCTGAATCATATAGAGAGGTCTATCGCTAACTTTTATTGTAATCGCATAAAAGTGATTTTGCTTGTAGTAAAATGCATATTTTTGGCTTAGTATTTCTTTGGCTTTTTAAGCAAGGTTTCCATCCCAACCATGAAATTTTTTCATTTTCTTAGGACTCTATTCCTGGCCAGTTTCTCCTAGGAAACTTTGGATGGTTTATTTTGTTCATATTCCTCCATCTCACCCATAGACTCCGTCTCCCATGAAATCTCTTGGGATTATAAATGAAGTCGTCACCCAGCCCTACCATGCTTCTACTCCTAACACATAATCACATTTGTTATCCTGTGAGTCAAACCCAGACCCCATTTATTGTAAGTACAATTCATTAGTGCAAAAGGCATTCCCTATTGCATTTCCTACTCAGATACCCAAATGTATTCATTAGATTCATCATCATCATAATCCACCAAAATTGTTGATTTGACCTTTTTATTTTTCAATGGTGGCTCATTTGGTGGTGAGGCATGTCATTATGGGGAATCAACATCCATAGTTTCAAGCCCATTTGAACTTTGAGGAGATGGTGGTGGCATTTGTGGCACTAGAGAAGAGGCTCTTGGCTCCTCTTGTTGAGAAGAAGCAACTGTCACATCATCTTTCTTTGCTTTGTTCTTCCTCCTTATGAAAAACTTTATTTTTTGTTCCTTAAGAGGTTGATCTGTAGGCCTTTCCTCCATAAAAATGATTTCTCCTCCACCTTGTTCCTCTTCCATGGGGGCTTTCCCCTTGTCTTGAATCATTCTTTCACCTTCAAGGTGACCAACCACTGTTTCAAAGTTCTGTAACATATGTTCCATTCTTTACATTATATTTGGGATTTCTGCAAGAGTAGTGAATTTAGGATCCTTTTCCCTTTCCTTTCATTGCATTTTGTTAGAAGAAATCCATTTTTCTTCTCTATTATGTTGCTCCAAAATATCAAAGATATTCGTTATTAGATCCTCAGGGTACTTGAAAATATACTCAAATTTGGAACTCTTGTTCCTCAAATTTAACTAGGCTATGAAACCTTTAGGATCATGATACTCCCTTGCCCCTACTCGCTTCATGTGAAATTTTTTAAGCATATCATTTATACTATTCCAGCCTCCTTAAATCATCACAAAATATGAGAAGCACACACGTATGAAGGGAAAAATGTTCCATTTCCCTAATCCTTCAAGTGCTTATTCTTCACACTTCCCAACTGGTACATCACCTCAGGAAACCTAATTCTTTTAGGCTTACATTTAGGCAATAAGTGAGCTAAGATAGTAGCACCACACACTTTCAAAATAGTGTATGCAAGATAAGGGATAACATCTCTCCAATAATGATCAACTCTCAATTTAGGCCTCCTATCCTTAGGTCTCAAGAGATCATGCAATGCTTTTGGAATTCTTGGCACATTAATAGCCAGAGCTCTTCTCCACTCAAAGGAAAAAAAACTCTCAAATATTACATAGTCAAAAAATTTCTTGTCTTTATCTAGGACAATGGTCCAACATTGGACCGAAAATTCTGAATTACCCTCTACCCTATCTAGTGTCATATTCTTCCCAAAGTAAGGTGCACATTTGAACAAGAAAACATGTGTATGAACAATGAATACCAGTTGAATCTCACTCCAACTGCACCCTTCTTCAAATTTACCAAACCCAAGGTTATGAATTTTCTCTACAAGAAAACCCACATAATCATATGTTGTGCAATAATGGGGGTGATGGATGTGGGATACCATATACATCCATGCCATGGGAATTCCAATGACAGGGTCATAGCCAATTATCTAATAAATGGAGTATAAAGTTCTTTGGAAATAAGGGAAGAAATCTTTAATGAGATAGGACTCTTTATCAAATGGTCTCAATGTAACCTTATGGCCCTTAATATTTGCTAGGTACTTCGGCAATATATGGACCTTAAATGAATTTTTACTCTTCTCATATTCCTCCTTAAGATCCTTTTCATCAATCTGAACCAGGTCCTCAGTCCATTCAGTGAGCTTGAAAACATGTGCAATTTCTTCCTTAGCGACTTTAACGATGTCAATTATGTCAAAGGACCTCATAGTCCTGGTGACTAGGTCATAATTGATAGCTATTTCTTTTAAAAAATCAATATCCATGTATACATTCGACACAATAAATTTTCCCAAGTCAAGGTTCCAAGCGTTACCAATTGGAACACCACAATTCCTATTTCCAAACTAGCAAAGAAATTGACCCTTAGTTTTTTCATCTATTGAGGGTGGTAGTTGGTTAGCTAGGTCTTTACTCAAAAATATTTTGGAGGTAGAGGTCTCCTCCTTTGCTGAAGACACTTTCATTTTAGGAGCCATGACTCAAGGACCTTTTAAATTAGGGATTATGGTTTTACAAAATAAAACCTAAGGCTCAAACAATGGTTTGACACAAATTATAGCAATGCAATACTGACTAAATGTTCTAAATGAAAGTAAAACCTTAAAATAAATGAAATACCAAGATAACCCTAATGATAGGATGACAAAGAGAATAAAATTGGGCAAGCTCTTAATAATTTCAAAAGTAGTATAGTATACCAACTTATTGGCTTGTCGAGAGCTTAGAACCCTAACTCCAATGTTGAATGGACTTGAAAATGCAGCACGAGCTTCCTTCAAGGATACATGGAATGATTTTATCAATTCTCAATTGTGCTTTAAAAAAAGTTTTAAAATCCTTATAATCTCTTAATTTGGTAGCTCGCTATCCTATCCACCATTATGGCTCACTCACGAGAACCAGAATGTCTCACTTTCCCTCAATATCAACTTTGAATACTATCCATTGATCTTGTAGAAAAATGAAACAACCACCAATTCAAATTGAGTCAAATTATTTTAAAAAGTTGATTGGGAGTAGTCGTTTCTATCTTCCAACCAAATCCATCCATGTGGAACCACTTCCTAATGATCCACGAGCTCCATAACCTCATTGTCACTGAAGCAAGAGATCATGTGTCATATTCCCCACTCCCTCATGAATCATAAAACATATGTAACTTTTGTCAATGAGAAGACGGGAAAGGGCTTAGATTAAATTTCCCACCTTCAATATGAACGTATCTTAACATGAGGTCACATGCCTATGCACATAATCCTTTGGTATAATCAATGGCCACAATTAAAAGATCCATTTGTTATTATAGCACGTGCCTCTAAAATTCCCTTTAGCAACCAAAACTTTAACACCTTCAATCTGTGGAAATATATTTCATTAATTTTCTTCCATCTCCTAATGTTTCCTCTATAACTCAGATGACACCATGTGACACTCTCCCGCTTCCTCATTCAAAGACAAGAGGCAAAGGTGGGTCTCCCACAGGTTGGCAGGGAGTGGTTAGGATTAACTCACACCACCACTCCTCAACCGTTGATCTCACTGAACAGAGACATTTCCTTTGTCAACGCCATGATGGGTCCCATGGATAGATGGCATCTGCCATCTACGTCTTGAAAGTATTTAAATGAAAAAATAATTTGAATCAGGAGGTGGGGAATGATCTAGATACAAGAATTTCACTTCATAACCATCATTGATGTGCTCCGTCTCACCGCCTTCTAAATTTTCAATGATGTAGGGCCCTCATGTGCAAAAGATACATGGTGCTCTCTTGCCAGCCCGTGATAATATTTTAATGCAAAATGAAATTGAACGGGGGCATGGGGAATGACCAAGATGTGCTCTAAGTGATCAAATGGTGCTCATAAAAAAGGACATATGTACATTCCAATTTGTTAGTTCTTAAAGGGGGCCATGACTAGGCACACAATGAGTGAGGACATAAAAACACTAGGATAAAAATTAGGACCTAACAAATATTTCGATGATTTTTCACCTGTATGGTATAAAGGAAATATTTTTCTTAAGATGACAAGTAACGACTGGACTACTAGGACTTAGGGGCTGGTCAATAGAATGAGTTAAAAGGCACAAGTCACAATTTAAGTGACTGGGAACTAGTGATAGGAGGTCACTGAAAAATTAGAAAGTTAGCAAAGGATGCAGACATAAGGTCATTTGAAAAGGTTTTAAGGAACATAAACCCTAAGGAATGATAACAAAAGACAACCCTAAGCCTACAGAGACATTAAACAAGTCATACTTTGCAAAATTTTTAGGGGGAACACAAAGCATTTTATAAGGGTTCCGCTAGAGGTTCCTATTGGGGACGTCTATTCTTCCAGAATAGAGTGAGA
>VDFB02088180.1:0-19773 GCA_007258455.2 Sequoia sempervirens
CCACTCATAGGTTCAAGTAAATTCAACATCATATTAACCAAAATAATTGCTCATTTTCTATCCTCTCTAACTTTAATCATATTAAATCGCCACCAATAACCCAAGGTATCATCGGTAGATTAGAGCACATTCATAACCACATATTAGATCTATCTCTATAGTCATTAGGAGCATAAACTAGACATAAACCAAATATCTTATCTTTAACATTCAATTCAATTCAACCCAAACAATTCTAGCATAAGGAGAGAAGCCTTTGTGAACAATACACCCAGCCAAATTGTTATTCAATAAATAACATTACCCCCTTTCTCTTTACTATGATCAAAAGCTATGCAAATAGTCTTAGTCCAAATAAACTTTAGGGAATTATCCAAAGCGTAGCCTATGGACTTGTAAGAGAGGGGGACCAACCATGTTCAAGGCCCCAAGTCACGGAGGGCCAAGAGCGGAAGGCTGCCCTAACTTACCTCAGCTAAATGGGGTGTTAGAAAATGCGAGATGAGAATGATGAGGACTATAAAGTCCTTCACTCACCCTACATATCCAAAATATAGGACGGGGCTAGGCAAGCTGGTTTTCGGGTTCAACACTACGCCTTAGGAAACTCTCTGCCTAAGGACGGAAGCGCGGTCTCGGGATGACAGCGCGGCGCGTTGGCGTCTCTCAAGTGTGTTGGCGTCCGTATGGCTAGACAACTTAAGAGACAAGGTCAAACCTAGGAAAACAAGCTAACGGCCCAACTAATTACTACTAAAGGGCCAAAACAACGCTATTAAGTAAGCAAAATATGCTCTAATATGATAAAGTAAAAATGCGAGAGTTAGGGTGGCAAGAATGATCTCACAAAGAAATTAGTTCGCTAGCTAGCTAGCTCCTAAAAGCACATTCACCTACACACAAAGAGGAGGAAAATTGTTGGGTGGTTGTATAGGGGCCTGCGTCAATCAGACCCCTATTTAGGTGTTTCCACTTCCACGAACAGCCAAGAGAGCAAGTATGACAAAGAAAGTAATGTAATAAACACTAAAACACTACAAAACAGTAAATATGTTTACTCAACCAAGTAATAGAGGAGAGGAGTAGGAAGTTTACCACCTCCACCAAGAGCACTCAAGGCTAATGGGGAGATATGAGAGTACTCGAGCCTCTGCTACAATGGTGTTGTCCCACACTTGCTCTACTGAAGTGATGAAGTGAAGTAGTTGTTGCTATGGAGTGCAAAAGTGCTACTAGAATGTTGGAATGCTTGGAGAGTGATGAATTGAAAGCTTAGAGAATGCCAAAGAAGTTGTGAAGAAGTTGAAATTCCAGTTGAATGGGGGATTTGAAGGAGAGATGAAGAAAACGGCCATATTCGGGTCGGTCGGCCGAAGGGGGCATTACAAGTCGACTACCAATGAGAAGTGTAACGCCTTTACAGGTTCAACCACAGGAATTTGCTAGGGAATAAGTGTGTCACGCAGATGTCTACGTGTTGCGCAGGCTTCCTCGACAAAAATTCCCCCACCGACGCTCAAAACAGGCGCCAAGTGGAATGAAGGCAGTGGGCTTAGGTGTAATTAAGCCTCCAAACTTGGTTTTCTAAAGTGGAGAAGGGCGAGAAGGGAATTTGTATAAGGGGTACAAATTCACTCCTATACATTTTTCCCCTACTTTAGCGAGCATGAATACTGATAAGTGCTTCAGTAAAGTAGATTGAAGAATGAATAAGGTTATAAATGTATACCTAAATTGTTGAGGAAACAGACCACAATCTGACGAACCTATAGGTGCAAGGAAAGTAAAGGACTTCATAGCTTCTCAAAACTATGAAGCTAAAGAAAGAAAGCGTCTTAAAGGCCCACGGACCTGCAAGGAGGCAACCCTCAAGATCTCTCACATGAAGGAAGCCCCGTGAAGTAAGCGCCTTACAGGCCCATAGACCTATAAGGAAGGTGTCCCCCAAGAACTCTCACATGGAGGATATCGAGAAGCGTCCCCAAAGATCTCTCACATGGAAGAAGCCAGGAAAGTGCCCTACAGACCTGCAAACCTATAGGGAAGGTGTCCTTCAAGATCTCTTGCATAAAGGAAACCCAAGGAAAGTGCCCTACAGACCCACAGACCTACAGGGAAGGTAACCCCCAAGATCTCTTGCATGGAGGAAACCGAAGAAAACGCCCTACAGACCTGCAGGGGAGCCATCCCCAAGATCTCCCACATGGAGGAAGCCCAAAGGAAGCGCCCTACAGACCTGCAGGGGAGCCATCCCCAAGAACTCTCACATGGAGGATATCGGGAAGCGTCCCCAAAGATCTCTCACATGGAAGAAGCCAGGAAAGCGCCCTACAGACCGCAAACCTATAGGGAAAGTGTCCTTCAAGATCTCTTGCATAAAGGAAACCCAAGGAAAGTGCCCTACAGACCCACAGACCTGCAGGGAAGGTAACCCCCAAGATCTCTCGCATGGAGGAAACCTAGGAAAGCGGACTCCATAGAGTCAGGAAATGGCCGCGTAGGCAAGTAAGCGGACAGTCGCACAGACCATCAACAATTTGGAAGACTTTCAAAAGGGGTCCCTCGGGAACCCGCCGTGAAGAAGGGGTCCACTCAAGGGACGCATGGTTCGAAAGCAGATATTTTCTTTCTCAAATCAACCCATCATCAAGGGATCCTTTTGAAAGATGTTCACTTCATCAAGGAATTTGAAAGGAAGAGTATGCCCCCACGCGAGGGGAAGGTTAAAGTTGTTCCTGCTTCGAAGGAAGGTTTTCAAGTCTTTTCTTTACGAACCCATGATGAAGGAAACATGCTCCATTAGGGTTCCAAGTTGAGAATGCGATTCTGAAGAAAGGTTTGTGGAGATTTTCAAGAAAAGATTCATTGACAATGAATGCATTTTCTAAAAATCAAAATGTCGAAGAAAAGGCGTCTCACATGAGACGCACAACTTAAGCAAAGAAGAGAGAAAGATAAAGAGAAAGCAAAAAAGAAAAAAACAAACAAAGGGCACAAGGGTAGCACTGATATTTCAGGGTCATATATATATATATATATATATATATATATATATATATATATATCATCAACCCCCTACTATATCAGACCACGTGAAGAATGCACGAGAAGACAAAGTAAAAATTAAAAAATTGGGTCAACATGGAAGGGAAGCCTAAATGCCCCCAACGCTTTGCATCGTCCCTAATTTATCGAAAATCAAGCACAAACATGGAAGAAGGATGATACAAATAGAAGAAGGTTTACGACACAAAAACCACGCATGTATCCAAGCACCAATAGGGGTGACAAGGGTCATCCAAGCACACATAGCACGATTACGGGGTGAACACATCACAGAACACACACGCACACACAAAAGATCAAGAAGATGTCTCCTCCTAACATTGATCGACCAAGAGGTCATCCACTTCCTACTCTAAATCATCGTAGGGGAAAGGAGGATGAGCCTGTAGCGGTGGAATATTAAGAGGAACATCCAACCCTCTCACAACAAGGGCCAAGGAAGAGGGCCCCGCAAGGTCTTCTTCACCCAGCTCTTGTGGAGCTAGGGTCAGCGATTTCGCGAAGATTGCTGACAAGGCCGGAACTTCATCCATAGAGTTCAACATGCACCCTACATGAGCGTTGTGTTTAATTTCAGTGGACGGGACAGGCTACACGTGAGGTTCACCGCTAGGCTCGTCGAATGACTCGAGAGCGATGACGAACTCAAGGGAAGTCGGGACTGGTTTTGTCACTAGGACAGAACAAGTTAGCATGGGACCATCTTGTGAAGAAAGGTGGGCTCCTCTTACGTCCTTCACTGCTAGAAAGACTACACTCCACCTTTTGCTTCGTCAGAGGAGACGAACTCCCCATAGACGAGGCTAGAGGTGCAGAGGAAGAGGAGGAAAGAACCACAGTGGATACAACCACGGTATTAGTCATATCCATGGGCTTTGGGAAAGGCGGGATATTCGGAACGGACATCAGCAAAGGCGGCTCCACCGAAGGAGCGATGAACACCTATACCCCCTTGGGGTTAGGTGCATTCATACTCGCAACGAAAGCCGAAAGCAACGCCGAACTAGACTAAAGGGAAGCAGAGGGAAGGGGAGAGGAAGACACTACAGGAGGCCTTGAAGTAGGGGCAGTCATCTCTTCCTCCTTCCTTTGCGAGGTAGCCTACTCAGCCAGAAGAGCCTTTTGTCAGCGCTTGTACTCGTATGCAAGGTGGTTTCTATGACTCTTTGAGCTAGAGGCCAGAAGCTGCGAAAGAAAAGAAAGCTCCTGCTCAACCATGGGAACGTCCACTACAGTCATCTCCGGCGGAGGAACGGATTCCTGAATGGGAGCAAGAGGGGCAAATTGAGAAGCGGCAGGGAGAGTTGACTCAAGAGCCTCAGTAGCGGGCCTCTTCCCGTTCACTGTTTTAGGAGTAGGAGCAGTAGGAGGTCATAGATCAAATTCCCTTCAGGAACCTTTCTTTCTACCATATAAATAATACCACGGTCTGGGGTATTCATTAGGGAGGTCTGAGATCCTAAGCTTGGGCCTGCGCCAAGGAGGTATCATCGGACTCAGCAGATAGTTGTCGGGCTGACTCATCCAATACTCCTCCCAAGAAAGGGGAGAGGATGAGGCAGTCTAGGAAAAGGCAACCTTCTCTTTGCCTTTACGAGAAGGACAGGGAGTCGGAGTGGACTTCTCCTCTCCCTTTTGGGAAGAGGCAGCAGTCGATGCAAGCTTCTCCTTCTCCTCTCGAGAAGAGGAGGTGACCGACTGTTGTATCACAGGAAGGGTCAATTTCGGTTGTCCCTTGCCCCCAGTCTTATACTTTACATAATTCTTGTAAAGTAGGTTTGTTCTTGGAAGAAGCGGACCGACTAGGGCAGGCCAAAAGTGATCTAACAGATATCCTCCACGGGACACCAAGGGCTGGTATCCAGTGTCATGCACTACATGCACGGCACCTTCGTGGGAGAATTTTAAACACTTGTGAACAATGGAAGAGATTCCATTCATGGAAGCTAGCCAGGGTATGCCTAGCTTTAGCCTGAACAAATTCGACTCTGGAATAACATCAAAAATTACGTCAACATCCCTAGGTCCAACTAGAACAGACAAAGTTATTGAGTCGTATGGTTTGAGACACATACCATCATGTGTACATATGGTAGATTTCGTTTCTTCATATTCTTCCCTCTATAATGAATTCAATACTAATGTTTCTTTTGTGATGACATTCACACGGCTCGTGAGGTCCACCAAGACCCCTGTCACAATGTTACCATTGAGGCGAGCAGGAATGTAGAGGGGAGAGGGCTTGTTGTTTAAGGGAAAATCTTGTGACGTGAATGTTATGTCCGGCGAACCGGATGCAGGTAGAGCACTAGAAGTCGCCATGACCATGTTAACAGAGGCCTCGAGTTGAGTAACAGAATCAGTGGGATCGATAATCATGTTAGCAGAATGTGACGGAAACAGGTCTGTGTATATCTACAATTCAATATTAGCTTTCGCCACTGATTTGTTAGCATTTTGTTTACTCCCATCGAGACCAATGGTATCGTCCTTGATGTAGTCCTATATCTCATGACGCATCCGCATACAACATTTGGTATCATGTCCATTAACTCGATGGTACTGACAATAAGTGCTCCCATCATACCAATTAGGGTAAGGCTCCTTAAGAGGCTTAGGACTTGGCAAGGTTACGATCTTATCGTTCAACAACTTCTGTAAGATAGAAGAATAAGATTCGGATAACTTTGTGAACTTTCAGTTACTTTTGAGGCCATTGTCATCAGCAACGGCTACTACATTCATAACGGCCTTACCTTTCCCAGAGATTGATATAATGGACTTTCCCTCAGAACGAGAGCGCGAGGAAGATCCCCCGAGTTGAACAGTCATTTGTTGGTATTCTCGTAGGGCTGCACACAAATGTGTGAAAGAAGGGTACTTCATAAGGGCGAACTTCTCTTTCCAAGGCCTTTGTAAGTTCCCTATGAATACCTTCCGTACGTCAGAATTGGGAAGCTAATACGAGATTTGTGAAAGGAGCGCTTGATAGCGCGCTATGAAATCAATGATTTTTTCACTATCTCCTTGCTTACATCGAACGAGATTCGAAAAGGTCATCTTCGGCCCGATATTAGCCTAAAATTGTCTAAGGAATTGATTTACAAGTTGGTCAAACAAGAAAATGAAATTGTCAGGCAAGGAATAGTACCATTCCAGTGTTGTATCCTTGAGTGATCAGGGAAACAGTTTAACCATTAATGCATCATGGTGAAAAATGTTTGTGCACAAGGCGTTAAAGGCATATATGTGTGTCTATGGATCCCCTTTACCGCCATATTTCCCAAATTTAGGGATCTCCATTCCTTGAGGGAAGGGAGTGTTCAAAATTGCAACCGACAATGGGCTATGCCAAAAGAAGGGTTGAAAGATAGGCTAGGTAGAGGTTTGGGAGAGACTCGCCAACTGGCTCTGCATATTACCCATATTCTGAAGAAGGGTGTTCAAAATAGGGTCATTAGAAGATAGGGGGCCAAAGGAACCTCCTCCAGAACTGCTACCGAAGCCACCACCAGTGTGACCACCACCGGAACCACCACCAAAGCCATCGCCACTAGTAGGGCCTCTGTCGGAGCCGCCACCACTTCTGAGGCCACCTCCATGGCCTCCGCCAAAACCAATTCCACCAGCACCACCTCCACCGCCAAATCCACCGCCACTGCCAAAGCCTCCACCACTCATCCCGCCAAAACCTCCACCACTAGAGGTGACAAGAGGGGTAAAGCTAAAGCCCAAGGGGACCTTGTTTACTTTGATAGTTTTAGGTTTTTCGGAGACAGAAGGGATGTTGATAGAAGGGACCCATCAGCCATGTAGACAAACGTGGGAGGCATCGATACTCCTAACTATCCTTCATAATCTTCGAAAGTGGCTCCTCGAATAACACTAGGAGTGTTCGAAGGAGCACACGCTTCTGTCAGACTAGTAAGGCTAGCCAAGGGCTCCAAGCCTATTCGGTCTTTTCCAATCATGTACTTTTAATTCACTAATGACTCGAGCGACCCTGGCCATCTTCGGGTTTCTTTCCACGTGATTTTCTAAAGCACTCAACCCTTTGCTAAGGGCGGAGACATATTCCAAAGGGATTTGAATAGCCTCATACTCGTCCACCGACAATGGTGTGGGGGACGCATGAGGAGTGGGGACGTGATCAATCTCGTCAGAGAATCCTAATTCGCCCTTTGACAACTGCTCCTGAGCGGCCACACTAACGGTGGGGCCAGAGAAAAGGCCCGTAGAGAAACCAATAGTGACCTTCGTCCTTTCCATCGGCAGGTGTCGTACACTTCTCTAGACAATATACCCAGAAGTTGTGGACTGGGTTGTGATGCTTATAAACCTTCACAACACGTAGGAATACAACAGTCGCAAAGTACACGGGAGAGGTCTCAACACCAATGGATGAACAGATGTTGGTTCATGTCGAGTTCACCAAAAATATAAGAGGGGGACCAACCACATTCAAGGCCCCAAGTCACGGAGGGCCAAGAGCAAAAGGCTACCCTAACTTACCTCAGCTAAATGGGGTGTTAGGAAATGCGAGATGAGAATGATGAGGACTATAAAGTCCTTCAATCACCCTACAGATCTGAAATATAGGACGGGGCTAGGTGAGCCGGTTTTCGGGTTCAACACGCCTAAGGAAGTTCTCTGCCCGAGAACGGAAGTGTGGTCCTGGGACAACAACGCAGCGTGCTAGCGTCCATATAGCCAAACAACTAAAGAGACAATGTCGAACCTAGAAAAACAAGCTAACGGCCCAACTAATTACTACTAAAGGGCCAAAACAACGCTATTAAATAAACAAAATATGCTCTAATATGATGAAGTAAAAATGCGAGAGTTAGGGTGGCAAAAATGATCTCACAAAGGAATTTGTTCGCCAACTAGCTCCTAAAAGCACGTTCACCTACACACAAAGAGGAGGAAAATTGTTGGGTGGTTGTATAGGGGTCTGCCTCAGTTAGACCCCCGTTTAGGTGTTTCCACCTCCATGGACAGCCAAGAGAGTGAGTATGATAAAGAAAGTAATGTAATAAAGAACACTAAAACACAACAAAACAGTAAATGTGCTTACTCAACCAAGTAATAGAGGAGAGGAGTGGGAAGCTTACCACCTCCACGAAGAGCACTCAAGGCTAATGGGGGAGAAATGAGAGTATTCGAGCCTCTACTGCAATGGTGTTGTCCCACACTTGCTCTACTGAAGTGATGGAGTGAAGTAGTTGTTGCTATGGAGTGCAAAAGGGTTGCTAGAATGTTGGAATGTTTGGAGAGTGAGGGATTGAAAGTTTAGAGAATGCCAAAGAAGTTGACATGCCAGTTGAAGGAGGGAATTTGAAGGAGAGATGAAGAAAACGGCCATATTCGAGTCGGTCAGCCGAAGGGGGCGTTACAAGTCGACTGCCTATGAGAAGTGTAACACCTCTGCAGGTTCAACCGCAGGAATCTGCCAGGGACATAAGCGCGCCACACGAATGTCTACGCATCACACGGGCATCCCCGACAAAAATTCCCCCACCAACGTTCAAAACAGGCGCCAAGTGGAATGAAGGCAACAAGCTTAGGTGTAATTAAGCCTCTGAACTTGGTTTTCCAAAGTGGAGAAGGGCAAGAGGAGAATTTGAATAAGGGGTGCAAATTCACTCCTATACAGGACTTTACTTATAAAAATAAAGCATCCAAATCAGATTTGGCTTTGTAAAATGTTTTGATAGCAAATCTTCTTTCACAAGCTTTTAAATCTCTAATGTTCCAACTTTCACTATTTATAAAAATAATGGAGGGGGTTGAGTTAACTATAAGAATCTCCTTTGCCTCTACAAATAATTTCAAAGCTAGAATTTAGCTTAACATCTTTTATATTATTTTCCTTTATGCATGCCAAATCCAAAGGATCAATTTTATCGTCATCACCCATATTCCTTACCTCTTCAAGCTTATAGTCAAGTCTAGTTTAGCTCTCTTACTAGATCCCCTTTTGGAAACACTATTTACATCACTAGTGGCCAAATGATCCAAACCAATCAAAGGAAGATCAAGCCAAGCCTTCCTCTTAAGATAGCCATCAATCTCCATATCTTTCTTATCGAAAAATGTATTTAATATCTTGAGATACTATCAAGTATGGGATCAAGTGGAGAAACATCTCTAATAACTTCATACTCAACATTTCAAGTTCAAACAAACTATAATTGTATTTAACACCAACCAAGTCCCTATTAATCAACTCATTGTTAGAAGGGAGTTCCTTATTATGCATTTTTTTTAGCCCTAGTTTAGGGCATTATGTTCTCATATGCCTATCTTTTTAAAAAAAATGGCCCCCAAAACCAACAATCTTGTAAGAAACATCTATATTATGCAATGGGAAGGAAATATTATCTAACAATGATCTATCCAAGTCTAATGAGTTTAGAACTCTTGCACTCAAATAAGGCAAGGAAACCTTGGTTTCCTCATTTTTTTAGGATTTCATCTAAGGGCTTGAGCAATCAAGGAAGTACGAAAAATACACAAAGAGGTAAATTGTAAACCTCAATCCACCTAGGAGAAGAATTTAAAAATTCTTCATGTTGTACAACTCGATCCTAGGGAAAAGCCCTAAATATTGATTTACCAACATTCCAAAAAAAAATTCCACAACACTTTTCTACATACCAATTATATAAAACAAATAAATAAATTTTCTTTCTGAACCATTCTACACATGCTTACATAAAGACCCAACTTTTTTCCCCAAAAGACCATTAACCAATAATCAAAAACTTCCTACACTTTGGAGAACTTTGAAGGAATCTGATTCTATATCTAATTATTCTAGGACATCTACATAGGACATCTACATGGCTGAAAAGTGTTGTCTTCAATCTTTTCCATGAGTGCAAAGTTTCTTCAATAAAGGGGGTCACCCTAGGAGAACTTGGCCCTTCTGATTCTTGAAATTTACCAAGACATTTTACAATACCATTAGTCCTTATGTGAAAGCAAATATCAAAATTTGAAGCAAAAAGCTATAGGAACCCACTAATAACAAGATCAATTATATAAGCATCAAATCACTTCCATGTCTCACAAAAAACAAACTTGATATACAGACAATTTAAAAATTATTACAATTACAAAATATTTATCCAATCAAAAAATATATTTTTTAATACCAAAACACCTAATTTAATATTAGGTCAAAACTTTAAATCGTCATTTATTATTTTACAAACTAAATATACCATCCTAACATTTAATTTTCTAAACTAACATTTAGAATTCTAGTTTTACCTAAATGGATTTATTTGTATTAAACACATTATATTCATCAATTTAAATAACACAATTAAGAAGAAGTAATCTTTTGTACACAATTATCATTTCATATTTCTTCCTCAAACAATGGAAGACGGAGATATACATTATTCCTCAACAGTGGGAGATGGAGATATTTTTAACCTTGATTACAACTCTAAAAATATCTACGCTACTTTGTTCTGATTTAAAAACGTATTGAAAATTTAAAACAAAAATCATTGTAATTTTATTTTAATTATCTATATGTTACATTGTTTTGATTTATAAATGTATAGAAAATAAATGTTTTTATTATAATTTTATTTTTAATAATTAGTCAATATTAGTCATACTAAAATTTTGTAAAATTGAAATGAACATTAAAGTTGATGTAATAATTAAATAAACAAAAATAAGTGTATATAATTTTAAATTTGATGAAAAAATGACATTTACAAATGCCAAAAAAATAATAATTGTCATCAAATCACATCACAGCTGAAAAATTAACTAAAACTATTATGATTTAAATCTGTGATTATTTAAACTCAATGCCAGCAAAAATTAACCTGAACCTAACTCAAAATTCTGGTACAAGTAAAATCTGATAACTGGAAATTGCTTGTGTAACCTCACTGTACCTATGTCTGAAGAGACTTGGCGTCCAGGGACACCATCGAAGAGTTCGTTAAATAAAGATTACTTTTTCTTTAATCAAATCTCTGGGTAAGCTATTATAATGGTGATGAACAAAGATCTATGACAGTACGAAAGCATATAATATGCCTAAGATGATAGATTAGCATGTCTTGATGGGTTGAAATGCATTAAGGTGTATCCTCCTATACAATACTCTAGGTGTAATTTAAATTAATCTGCATTTTAGTGCTAGTGGGAAAGGGAGGTTCATGGGCCCAATTTGAGCTTCAAATCCATGTATGTGTAACTGATCGAAGTCAATTATAAGCCTACAAATCTAGACCAATGTGATGAACAGTAGAGATTGTGGATTGACCCTTGAGATGTGTAAAGATGGAATAAGTTATTTGCCAACTTCAACACAAAAACACCGTATACAGTAGTCAATACTTAAGAACAATCTAATCAAATTCGGCAGCATGGGCATGAAATTTTCACCATTAAGAAAAAGCAAGTATTAGGTAGTCTTCTCATTTTTTGAAGAGATCCTGTAAGTTTTGTTAGAAGGCATGTATCATTCGTAGTGGCTAGTGAAAAAGTGGGGTACGTGGGTCCAATTAAAAATTCAAGAGTTCGAGCTTCAAATCCATGTATGTGTATCTGATCAAAGTCAATTATGTGCCTATGAATTTAAACCAACATGATGCACAGTAGAGATTGTGGATTGACCTTTGAGATGTGTGAAGATAGAATAAGGTTAACACATAAGAACAATCTAATCAAATTAAGCAGCATGCGTATTCAATTTCACCATTATAAAAAGAGCAAATCTTATGTACTCTTTATCATTTTTTGAAGAGATCCTATGAGTTTTGTTAGAAGGCATGTATTAGTCACTGAAGCGCATCAGTAGAGTGACTACTAATCCAGGCTAGAAAATATCCCCCAGCTGAGCAATGATATTCATGAAACATGGGTCAATGAGTTTGACTTGAAACTACACGGTTGAATCCTGATAGCAATATCATAATTTGACACACTGTGGAAAAATACCTCCTACTTATCAATTGATGAGCTAAAGGGGCTCTATTATGAATGGTTCATAAGGCACAACACTTGCTGAAGGTTTTGCGAATGGGGTAACAACTCAAGCTTAACCTTGGAGAAAACTCCTTGGTTAAGCTTGAGCTGGAGCAGTACTGGGATGGGTGACCTCCGGGAGGGACCAGTGCTTCACCTCTGTGAGCATCACCTAGATGCAATGAGTGCTAAGTGGACCATTTGATATCATGAGAGATGGGTTCTTGTTGAACCACTACTCATGAAACATGGGTCAATGAGTTTGACTTGAAACTACACGGTTGAATCCTGATAGCAATATCATAATGATATTCATGTTAATTGGAAACCGTATCATTCTAAGTATAAAAATACTTGACGCTTTTAACTGAATATGGAGACTTAATGTCTCTTGCAAATGGCCTGTTTTGGAGAGGAGGTTTATAAGGCAACCTGTATCTCAATGATTCTCATTGATTCATGCCCATTGGGATAATGTTCATAACCCTTAGCAAATAATTTAATTTCAGTTTGTTTTTTCTACTTTTGTATATTACTAGAAATGATAACAATAAATGCTTGTAAGGAAATACAGAACTCGTTTGGGTAACACAAATTGCAAGCCTTCATATGTAAGATTTATAGCACTTTCACATGGAAATGACTCTTTGTTTAACCAAAGTACGTTTATGAGACCAACAGTTACCTCGCCTAATCTTTGTTTCAAAGTAGGATGTATGACCCTGTACTAGCAAATTATTAAAAACACGGAATATAAGGAAATTGTCCCCATTACACTGAATTAGCTTGATGTAGGGCCAGAAACTAGCTATAAAATATTACACAATGAACATCAAAAGATTTTCAATGGTCAGAAACACATTTTACTTTATGAGAAATAACAAATGATACCTGATGTTAAATTCTTTTAGCCAAATGGTTAGCAGGTGATACTTGTAAACTGATGGTCCCTAGGTTACCATCCACAGCACATTGGAAAAAGAAATGAAATTGAACTACTCATTTAAATAAGTTTACTTGTTTTTCTTCTGAAAATTCTTATAATTTGATATTAAAATATAATCAAACTGGATATACAAGGAAATATAACCAACAGCAAATTTCTAGAAAAGAAAGTCTGCGAAGGACATTTTCAGATGTCTATTGTGCTTCTTGATGGTGCCTTATTTTTGGGTAATTACAATACCATATCAAGCACAAATTTACTCTCCATTACCCTAGAAATGCTCAAACTTGCGCACCATAAATATTAGGTAGCCTATGATAAATTAGAACAGGATTGCAAATAAACGAAATTTTTTTTTATGGTGGAACTCAAACATTTCTCTTTCAAAAGAACCTCCTTGGGTTCAGATCTGTCGTGCCTGTTGTAACATTGGCAAGAGCCAATATGTTAGTATTTGATATGTCAGCATTCATTTGTGAAGTAATTCAACAAACACACTACCTGAAGTTGACCAGTATGCTTCTAAGTTGTAACAGTTACGGCAATGGATGACCTGATAAAGAACCAGGTGTAGCATACTGCAATCCCCGTGCCTGTCCTGCTTCCAAAAGAAGTGCAACTTCCGCAGCTGCCATAGCAGCCTCCTGTAGTAAAAGAATGGATATTATAGAGTGACTTGCCAAAGAGTTCAAACTTAAAAAGCAATATGTTTATAACTTTATAATTTATCAAATATGAATGTAAAATGTTGATCCCATTTGATTTGTTTAAATGTGATGGATACTTGAAAATAAAATGCTTCCACATTGCTATACAAAACAATGACATTCAGAATCAGACGCTAGATATTCTTCCTCATCGTGCAAGAAGACTCTGGTTGAGGTGGCAGTTAAGGACTCCCTCCTCTCTCCTCAATCAGGAGTTTGAAAATGGTGTGTCTAGGATGATTGTTCAAACAAGGAAGAGGTCTTCCTAAAACTGATTTGGAATCCCATCCCAGGGTTAAGGGTGTGCAGATTGCAAGGATGGGAAATGGGATTGCATAGGTTGGATGGGTTCAAAACCTGTTCTAGTTGTTAGCTATTTTGCTGTTGGTCAGCAATTTCTATGCTGATGTTTTGATTTAACTGGGTTTTAGGAGCCCATTAAAAACCATTTACACTGTAATAAAGAGCAATGAAATTCAGAATAGGAATTGATATTGATTTTTTCCATCAGCTGAGCTAACAAAAAACATTTAATATGCACATAACCCTAATTTAGCATGGGGAAAGATACCTGTCTCTGCCTCCGGCGCTGTAAAATACTTATAGCCCATGCCATAATGTAGCATGGCAAAAGAAATCCAGCAGCTCGCAGAAGAAAAATCTGTTTAACACATGATTCTATATTTACTATGCAGCTTATGCAAAAAAGGTAAAAGAATTTAAGGTAACCATAAATGATATACCTGAAGATTTTTTATGAATTATCAATAGCTTATGCCTTTGCAAACTTCTCTTCAATGATAAATAGCGTGGCATAACTTTTCATCGATACACAACAAGAAAATAGTGTAATCAACAAAACAAACTCACAGAAAAAAATGTGGAAGAGTCCTCCTCTCCTTCAGCATTGGTCATATTGAGTGCATGTCGGAGAAGCAGAAGTGCCATGAGCTGCAAGTATCATAGAAGCAAGGATTACAGAAATGGCCAATTGGGCAAATAAATACGCAATCAGAATAACACTCCATGAAGCACTCTTTTTTAGGTTGAAGTTAAAAACAATACTATCCACTTGGTAAAGCTCACAGAACAATTAGAGTCTGCCAAAATACTCTAAGCGCCTAAAAATAGTGCATATTAAGAATAGTATTCATAAGCATATTGCAACAACAGCTGAATTTGAGTAAGTAAACTTACAATCAAAGCAGCTGAACGGCAGAAAGCTGCACCACTTGCATTGGCTGCTGTATATTCATCATACTCTGCTTCCAAGAAATGACGCTCTGCTGCAGCCATTGCTAACAAACGAGGATCTAACTGTATTCCTGGCACACCCCAGTTTCCACTGCATTGAAAGTGCAGCACTCTTAAAACAAAACACATGTATCATCCATATCATACTCAATTATGAAAGTACAAATTTTCTATTTACTAACAGTACAAACCATTTACAGACTGCAATTCACCTTGCAAAACAAGCTAAGACTCTTTTCCATTAGCCAATAAAGACAGAGAGCATTGTAACATATAATATGATAAAAAAAGACATCAGTATCAAGTTTTGTTGCGACAAATGACATTATTATTAATACATCCAATAGCCTATTGTATATATTAATACAATTCTAAATAAAGTGAATTCTAACATCAGAGTGAATTATTTAATATCTGCTGATGACTACTATCTGTATTTGTACTCTGTCCCATTTCCTTCCAAAATAACTACCTGATATCATCAATAGGACTGTCATCTGAATGAAGTGGTTGAGGCGGTGCTGTGTAACCAGGAGTGTATGGCTGAAATGACATCACAAATATGCATCCAAGCCAATTTCAATTAATTAAGCTTCTGTAAATAAATTGTCCAAAATACACCAAATAAATGTTTGCAACCCCATTGCAGAATTGTAAGGTCCCTACAGAAAACATTTAAGTTACATGATTTTATGCTCATAAAATATCTTACCAATATAAGGTGGGCTGCCATATCTTGTCCTCCTTAATACTAATGTTCTTAATGAATTATTATTAGGATATATATTTTCCAGAACTCCCTAGAAAATCTTAGTTAATGCTGCCGATAAAGTAGCTCCAACTATTCAGCTATCAGAAATAGATTTTTAGATTTTCTTCTAAATGTGCAAATTCTAAGTAAGGTATGCACATCAGCGAGTAGAACGTAAACACTGACAGAGATAAACAATATCACCTCATGGCATATCTCACAAATTGTGCTGCATTTCTCATTGCACCATCTCTGTACACATTTCCGATGTGCAAACTGTATGGTGAAAAAAGCAGGTTATCAGTATTACCCAGGTAATTAATCAATATACAAATTTAACAGAACACAGAACCTCCTATTCTCAAGCATCTTGTGCATGTTAAAAAACTACTCAAAATAAATAAATGAAACAGAACTACAAAATCTAGTTGAAAACAACTTAAAAAACCTACAAAAACAGAATCACAGAATTTTAAGCTTTCCCATGCAGAAGAGCCAGAGATCAAGTTACATAATTATATATGCATCCACCAGCTGCATCTGAGGCCTTCTCTTTTATATCTCAAACTGAAGTTTCTATAAACATTAATAACAATTAGATGACAAATGCGATATCTAAAATTTTTTTAAGCATATGGGCATCATTAAGCCATTTAGAAACTTGAACGGTGAAGAGTAAGAATTTGATATGTAGGAAGGATGAAAATGTTTTCTTCATTCATGACCACCATCCTCTATTTGGCAGACTCTGATCAAAAGCTCAAACATTGCATTGTAAAGGGAAAACCTAAAAAACTCAATCACTAGGACAAGAAGTAGTGTGCTTGGTGCTCTTGTTTGGACCTCAAGAGTATGATACCATCCCAGCAATCATATGACCGAACTACCTTTCTTTCCATTTAACAAGCTATAACTCCTAGGCAGGTACAAGATGATATGCACTTCACTTAGAGCATTGTGGAAGGATTCTGAAATTGGTATCATTAAAAAAGGCATGCATCTTATATTGTATTTGGGAACAATACAGAGTACAAATAGCTTCCTTTCCAAACTATGGCAAGTTAAACCAACACATAAAGCTTGGCACCAATTAAAGATAGTACACCGTCCTGGAATAGATTGTTATACAATAAATTTGAGCAGCTAGATCAGCTTTAAAAGCTGTCCACTGCCCAAGGTTGATCTGAATTGTCAAAAATAGATTCTTTTTTAATCTGTGCCTCAGATTAAGATGCTGTAGCCTACAAATGCTGTGTTCTGGGCTCAAGCTGCGACTAAAAAGGTTGTCTGGTAGGCCCTAGTAATTTCAGAAGACGGGTAATACTACAGAAATTATTCAGAAGGTGGGCAAAATACTACAGAAATAACTCGCTGACATGTGGAAGCAGTGCGATTAACAGGAACATTCACAATGCACAATACATTAAGCAATATATAGGCGTATTAAAGTTTTGGTACAGAGAAACACAACTATATTTTTATTAATAGCTTCCACAAAAGCTGTTCACTGAATTGAGTTATATATCTAGTGAATAAGTCATAGTTATCTCTTTCCAACAGGAAGTTTAAGCTTCTTGAATGCGGACTTGCATAGTTGAAGTTATCTCTAGGTTTTGAGAGCATCAATTAGGTGATATCTTTATGTTTCCCAGATTGATTCTACATCTGCATGCAATCACATATAGAGATGCCTGACAATCTTGCAACCTTTGTTTACCAATAATTCTCTATCCCTACCTTAATTGCAGAGATGGCTTATATTTGTGATTTAATAGCAGTTGCAATAACTGTGAGAAGTCTTAGAGTCCTGTACCGCTGTTAGAAGTCAAAACAGTAATGAGCTTTGCAATTCTGTTGCCGAGATATGTTTACATTGATATGCCCAAGAGCCTCAAAAGACCAAAAGAGGAGTGGTGACTAATCAGTACTCAACCTACAACTTAGAAGCAAACGAAACTTGTCAAATGTTGTAGTTGCTACTGCCCTGTTAGACATGTATGCAAATGACAAGGTGCATGAATTGTTTGACAGAGTGCCTCAAGCTATGCAACCTTGTGGACTATAATGATTGCAAGATATTCCCAAAATAGATTTGTTGAAAAACATGCTCTAGAAACTTTCCAGCAAATGCAAATGGCAGGTGTAAAGCCAAATTCTGCAACCTTTACCTGCATCCCCTGGAAATATACTTGAGATAGAATTGAACCTACTCTATACATGTATTGTATTTCAATATAGCATAGCAGAAAATCCTTGTAGAAGGAACCCATACCCAGAGCATAAAATTTTACTAATATGTCAATGATAGATGTATCATAAGATATAAATGATAAGAACATATCAAAATCTGAAATAAATAAATTGTAGTTTCTCAAACTAAACTAAGGCAAGATCACATGTAAAAATGATTAGCACAAACTTAATCAAGCTCACATACCATGTTAAAAAATACAATCTTAGGGAACTAAGCATTAAAAATAAAAATTAATGTAAATGAGAATTGCAAAAATAGAAAGAATACACATAAAAATAAACTGTTTACATGGAGAAAACCTTATGGTAAAAAATCTCATTAAACATCGTTTTTAATCGAGGAAACTTACAATAAGTCTTTACAAACACAAGCATAACAAGAACCTATAAATTATAGTGTCTTCTTCCTCCCCTTTTTTCCCTAATGGTCTCACATGCATATACAATGTATAAATATACCTCTAATACAGTCTTGTCTCACACATATCAAAAATATGTTATATTTTCAACTTGATTCCCTATAGTTAAGGTAATCAAAGGGGTTGATGCTTAGGTCACAACATTTCACCTTATAACCTTTTGGTTATTAACTTAATTGATTATTTAGAAAGTTAAACTTTATAAATTTACCCCTAACTTACTATGACAAATGTCATATTAATATTTTACAAGGCTAAACCTTATAAGTTAAAGTCTTATAAATGTTAATTAGGAGCACTTAAATCAAATGCAATCCCCTAATAAACATTATGCTCTAACAATTAACCTTGCATGTGAATGCATCCTAGCAAATGAAGAAAGAGTTGAATGAGAAGCATCCTTCTCCATATATGTTTCCATCCCATATCTGAGCATTTGATTTGATGGATGCTCTATTTGTTCCCACCAAGAAGTTCCCAAACAATTTTACATTTTACTATTTCTTCAATCTAAGTTCTACATTTCCTTGAGATGCTAGAGGCTCAACCCCCATAGAGTATGAATTTTGTATGACATATTCTAGGTAGAAGTATGTTAGTAAAAGTATGATTAAAAATAAGAAGGGCATTTCCATATTTACAACAAGACAATTTTAGAAACATTGTGTTGTAAAGGCTTATGGCCTTTGTACAATAGATAGTTTGTGTTGCAACACTACAAGAAGAAATAAATTTATTGTCTTTCTTTAATTTTTTAATTTCCATGAATCTTGTATATTTAGAGCTTCCCAACAAAATTGTCTCTCTAGGACTATGCATGAGAAGTGGCTCCACATATCATTCATGTTTTCCATGGACGAACACACTAAACAAATACTTTAGACCCAACAATGACATAAGCATATTCTTTGCCCAAATTCCATGATGACTCAACCTTCTAGCTCTTAGCTCTTCATCAATAGCAGTGTTATTTTTCTCTAATTATTGACATCTTCCTAAGAAAGAAAATGATTCACAATTTCCCCTTAAACTAGGTCAAAAACTAAGGAATCAAACATTTACGCTACTATTCTACTTGAAATAGTAACGATAGTGGGAAATTGCAATGTGAAATGGAGTTGTTAAAATGTTGTCCTACATAAAGATAAAAAAATGAAGCATAATGAGTGATATAACACAAAGATTTAGAGCTAGCAAAACCACTATAAGGGGTGAAAAACCTAGTTGGTAGGGGCAAATTCTCTCTATTAGAGTATATTACTCATAATAAACCAATATAAAAGATTATAATCCTCCTATCCAACTTGCATCTATTTCAGCTTCTACTACTAGAAGGTACAGCCTCCAATTGTTCTCCTCCTCTACTTAATTTGG
>VDFB02088181.1:0-25779 GCA_007258455.2 Sequoia sempervirens
TGAGTTAATGTTATTACAAAGGAGATTATGCTAATAAACTTTCTACATAAGCATGGGTATGATGAATCTAAGAGCACAATACGTATGCATGATGGGCTTTCCGTCCCTCCCATTGGTTCCATCACCTTCTCAGTCTTAGTAAGACCCATAATTGTAAATGCTCTTTTCAATATCATCCCAGAGTCAGACGTGTTTAGAATGAAGCTAGGCATTCCATGGCTAGTATCCATGAACGCAATCCCTTCGGTGATCCATAAATGTTTGAAGTTCTCTCATGAGGGCTCCGTGCATGTTGTGTGTAATGTCCCCTTTTAGTTGACATTGACATATTGGCAGGATTAGCCTATTAGTGGCTCTCGTAGGCTAATGAGGCATGGTGAGAGAGTCATATGGCAGTCATTCGGTGATTATTTGGCTCAGTATTTGATTGGATTGAGGGTTTCCATTAGATATCATTATTATTTCTATTTATGGAAACCTTATGTCATGATTTGATGTTGAGATGCACTTTATTAATTATATTATTTTCATATTTTATAAAGTGCAAATAATTAAAAATATATTGGAATCTTCTAGAAGTCAAAAAATAATATTATTTTATTGAGGCCAACCTCTAGAAGAAAGGCATAAATAGACATTGAGGTTTCATTCTTCACCATCCAGATTTGTTGTTGTTGATTGGTGATTTCTTCTTGAGCATTTGTGGAGCCAAGTGGTCTGCAGATAATCAATTTATCTTTGGGAACGAAAACTCCCATTGATTGCATAACTGAGGGAGTGAAATATCTCTTGAAGGGTTGCAGATTGGAGGTGGTATTTCAGTCACTTCATTGAGCAAAATTTGTGGCCAAGGGCCAATTTTGAGGAGTACGATTTTGGAGAAATATTGCATCTTTCTTGGCATCAAATTATTGCATTCTAGGTATCGAAACTTGAAGGGAAAGATCTGATTATATTTCCAGAATTCTAAAGCTAAATCTGAAGCACACAGGGACGCCATTGAGAGGGACGATTTTGTTTGTGGGAGCTTTAATTTACATCGATTATTTCCTTGGGTTGGTGCGCCCTCATCCTTGGGTCATAGCGATTCTATTTGGAGCAATTGGAGGCTGGAATATTTGAAGATTATTTTATTTTTGAAGATCAGGTCAGAACAGGGGCGAATTGCTTGTGGAGGTTGAATTGGCTTGAAAAGAGGTCACCTTGCTTGGAACTCGATTTCTTCTTCAGCCTTAAGCTTTGGCGCCACTTTACCACCAGGTTCTTCAATTATATTTTATGTTAGTGTTGCATATAGGAAGTGTAGTTTGCAGCTGTAGATGTGCACTGTTATCAGCCATTATCATATTTCATGTATATGTAACTTGACAAGAGTCTTGGCCTTTGAGCAAGCATTGTGTTGATCAATTATTCGCTATTAAGGAGAAATAAGTGGGTGCTCATTTGTAGTTGTTATTGTGCCAAATAGACATCATTATAATCAGCTTGTTAGTATGTATGCTAAATGTTTGACATAATGTCTCAAGACTGTAGTTGCATATTTAGCATATGAAACCTCATCTATTGCATTTGAAAATACAAAAAAAAGAAATCTGCATTGCATCTAGGACCTTGCCTAACCATCTTAGAAGACATTTACAAGTATTATATGCATTGGGTGGCACTTAAAAACATCTATATCAGACTGAAGCACTCAAACCAGCAAACTACAACCTTGCAAATCAAGTGTTTGACAAAATCACAAGGCTGCAAAATTGAAGCAAATTGTGATTAGTTGAGCAAGGCTCATTACATTGTGCACGACACTAGTTATAAACCCCTAGTGTTGCATGGGTTTTGTTTGTTAGATCACTTCTAGCCTGCCCCTATTGGTCCGATTCCTCATGAACGGACCTATTATATCGCACTTATGTTAAATACAAGAATGGGGCATAGCGCCGAAAGTGACCTACCCTCCTTCCCCCTATGCTATTTTAGTCAAGGCTTTTATGGTCATGCAATAGCAGGCTGCCTCTTCCTCACAAAAGGGGAAGGGGAAGTTTGCTCGTGCCTAGGAGCCTTCCTCTTCTTCCACTGCTCCATTTGCTTCCACCTCCGACCCTTTTGTGGTGCCTTCGGCCTTTGCTCCCATGCCTTGCATGGGGAGTTCGATGGTGCCTGCTTGGCAGAAGGCCAAGCGTCAGGTGTTCAACCTTCCTGTCTTGCCATGGTGCCTCGGTCTGTTGTCTATGGTAAGGGGAAGGATCCTTGTGGAGTTGCCTCTATGTCTCGGCCTCTGCGGCCTCCTACTACTCTTGCCTCTTTGGTGGCAAATGGAAAGAGGCCCGCTGCTGAGGCGCTTGAGTCTGTTTCTCCACCAGTTGTTGCCTCTGTTCCTGCATCTCTTCTTCCTGTTTCTGTCCAGCAGTCACTCCTTCTGCCGACAACAGTTGTGATGGACACTCCCATGGCAAAACATGAGCCTTTTGCTCCTCCTCAAGCCGTAGCTTCTAGTTCTCAAAGCTGAAGAAACTGCCTTGCGTGTGAGCATAAGCGTCGGAGAAAGGCTCTAGCTGTTATGTAGGCTGCTTTGCAGAAGGCAGAAGAGGAGCTGACAGCTCTTGTTTTGACATCTGCTGTGCCCCCCTCTTTTACTCCTTTTGCTTCGATTCCCATCACCTCGATCTTGCTTTCGGCTCCCCTTGCGAGCCCAGATGACCCTCACCCTAAAAGGGTACAAGTGCTCATCGTTCCCTCAGCTAAGCCTCCTCTCTTGATGACCCTTCTAGACATCCTGCCTTTTCCTAAGTGCGTGGATATGCGAAATACCTTGATGGTATTCACTGCGGTTCTATCCTCTTCCTCCTCGCCTTCCGCTCCTTCTGTGGCGATCTCGCATCCTCCGATGAAGCGTGAGTTGGAGGACGACCCTCCTAATGGGGGTTGGAAGAAGGGATCGCCTTCTTCGGGAGAGGGTTTTGCTTTGGCTTGCACCGTCCTAGTAACAGAGGTAGCCCTAGCGCCCCCCGAGTTTGCCATTTCCCTTAAGTCTTTCGATGAGGTTGGCAACGGATCTCGGGCGCCTTCTTCACCCACCCGGTTGACACATGGCACCCTTGTCAAGTGCATGTTCAACTCGGTGGACGATGTCCCGACTTTGTTAGCAATCTTTGCAAGATCAATGATGTTTACAATAAGAAATCTGTATGTTATGATTTTTTGATGACCACAACAAAAAAACCTCTAATGCTCTTGGGAAAAATGTTGGATTTTGATGAATTGATAGTTGATCTTTAGATTTTGGAGCCTTTTAGATGCGATGGCAAGGTCAGATTTGGCCTAAAGTGCCTTGAAAATTCAGCTACCTCCTAGATCGGATAACTATAACCTTCAACTCAAATGTTTTGTACCTAGCTAATTCACTAACTAGGGAATTAGGGGACATATTCACATGATTAAGTTTACTTAAGATATAAGATTCTTTTTAGAAGTCTTAGATGGCTTTTCTAGAACTTATCTTATCTAGCTAGTATTGCTTGATTCCTAGGTAGTTAGTTTGTTAGTTATCTCATGTAATAGGATTAAGACACTTGTCATGATCTTGTCTAATCCTATCTTTCTACCTTGTCTTTATAAGCAAGGCATCTCATGTACATTTGCATTCAAGCATATTCAACCAATATTCAATTTTGCATTGTTGAAGCAAACTTTCTTGCCATTCTCTCTCTTGTGGAAGATATTTTGGTCTAGCAACTGTTCTTGGGGGTGTTGGGGAGTCACCATTACCTCCCACGTGGTATCAGAGCTCCAGTGTTGCAGATTCCTTCCCAAATTTGAGGGTTTTATGTTGGTTTGAAGATTTTGCTGGGTGCATTTTGGGGTTTCAAGGACCTCACAGTTGAGATCAAGAGGCCCGAGAGACGAATTTTGATATAAAATTCAACTATATTTGGGTTAAGTTGTTTTTAAGGCAATTTTTTTTTGCCTGGACAGGCCGTACGACCCCCAGGTCGACATTATTATTTTCACAAAAAAATATTTTCCAAAATATTTATGCGGGTTTGCTTAATATTTTTGGGCAAAATATTTGTTTTTTATCGGGAAAATTTGTATTGTTTCGAACAAAAATTGTGGCTGGCATATTCTGCGGATTTTATTAGTTGACTGTGTCAGCAGGTACAAAATCGACATACTCAGGTGTCAAATCAATGTATGCTGCTTGGTCAGTATTCATAAGTTTGGTCGGTATATGGTTATTTGATTTTAATATCACAGGTTGTTTTATTTAAAAGTTGCTTTTTAATCTTGAACATTAAAGTATATTCACTATCACCACATCGAACACTCAGCGTACAGTCCTCTTGGTTGCCAACTGGCCACTTCATCATCTGCGTCGCATACTCATCAACAAGTCACATCAAACACATCAATAGTACTAACTGGTCGCTGTCCCATTAGATCGTACCTGTAGGGCATTTAATTCATCAATAGGGCTTTATTTTCTTCATTGGCGGTCATTTTATCCGTAGGTTTTTTCTCCACTGTCCTGTCATGCCATATCGGCATTTATACCACTTAGTACGCAAGCTTTTTAATCTATCGTCGGTCATTTCAAGTTTTTTTATATTATAAAAACTTTTGTAAAGTTTTGGTTTAGGCCAACGTATTTATTATTAAAAATTTGTTTTAAATATTGAAAAAGCTGACCATTGTACATTGCCGACCGTGTGTTTTGATCGGCAGTATATATATATATATCCCTGCAAGCCTGCGGTCATATGAATGACCAGGAGCCCGCTGACAAGAGCCAATATTTTGCACCTATTTAGCATTCACAAACCCTGATTTACCCCCTTTATGCCCAAACTAGCCGTTTTTTTCATTTTTTCATAACTTTCACATATGGACATGAAATTTTTCAAACGAAATATTGTCGAAAAACTGGTGAGCTCAATTTTTCAGTGGTATAGGTGTTTTGCAGAAATTTTGCATTTTTGTGCCATTTTTTTCTGGGTTGAAGACCGATCTTCTGTTTTCACCTTCGAGCTCATAACTTTTTGCTCCAGACTCTGTTTTTCCCAAAATTTGCGGCATCAGGAAGGTATTCAGGGGCACTATAGTTCTATTCATGCACTTTTTGCAGATTTGTTTCTAGAATTTCAGAATTTCAGTTTGAAGCTGATTTGGTACTTTTGGATACTTTGTTGTAAATTTGCAAAAAAAGTGTAAATTTGTTTGGGACAAAGGGGTTAATTTTTTGTATTGTGAAGAGAATTTGCTGTTCCTCTATTGTAATGTCTGATTGTATAATGGATTTTCCAAAAGTTGTACTTCTAACCCCATATAACTATCATGAATGGAAATCACAAATGGGGATGTTATTGTTAAAATTGAAGTTGCAAAGAATCACATTTGGCCAAGATCCAGAATCCATAGGAGCTACAAAAAGAAGGAAAGGACTTGATAGAAGGGATGAAGCTCTTGGTACTCTTCTTATGTCCATTTCTCTAGATCTTAGATATCATGTTGCATCTTGTACTCATCCTAATCAAGTTTGGACTACTGTAGAGGGTCTCTTTGGTAAGCCAGATAAAATGAGGAAATTTAAGTTGGAGAATGAACTAATGGGTCTTAATCCTTCAAATTTTGACAATATCCAAGACTTCTTCTCTAAGCTCAATTCTCTAAGGTTGTAGTTATCTAATTGTGGGGTCACAAAAGAGGATGAACAGTTGTTTCTTTCTACATTCTATGCTACAATGGATGCCCTTGGCAATGCATTCAAAATGCCTTCTCTTGATGAATTTGCAGCTCAGCTCACAAGGGAACAAGCAAAGTTGGTTCATATGGGCACATTGAAGTCTTCTACATCTCATGCTCTTCTTGCAAAGGATACAAAGGCTTCAAGTGGCAAAGGTAAGAAGCAGAAGAAGGTACCCAAGTTTAATGAGCAAGGTAAAGATTTTCCTTCACATAGCATTCCTGAGTCTACACCCTCTTCTAAAGAGGAATCATCTAAAAAGAAGTTCAAATTCAAATGTGCATATTGTGAAAGGCTAGGACATGATGAGCAGAGATGTTATAATAAGAAGATTGATGAACTCACACACCTTCTTCAAAAGAATAACATTTAGCTACCCTCATCAGTGTCTTCTTCTTCGGCATCTCAATCGGCAACCCCATCATCATCGTCTCAGTTAGAGAACATAGGATCTACAATTGGGCTACACAAAATGAAAGGACAAGCACTCTTGGCCTCTACAAGTCCTGAATCTAATAGATGGCTTCTTGATTCAGGGGCATCTCATCATATGGCATCGTCTATTGATATGTTCTCTTCTTTTGAGCCTTGCAGTTACTTCATATATTGATGGGTAACAATACATATATGAAGGTAAGTGGGAAGGGTTCTATTGACATGGGGAAGGGATTTTCAATGATGTGCTTTGTGTTCCTTCCTTGACATCAAATCTCCTTTCTATTTATCAAATTACTCATGGGGGTCAAGGTAAAACAATTGAGTTCACTCCTAATAGAGTGTACATAAGGGACTTGGAGACTAGGGATATTGTTGCTACTGGGATGGCTGATCATTCATATCGTGTGTATTCCTTTTCACATTTTGCTTCAAAAGGTGATAATGTTTCTTTGATTGCATCACACACTCCATTGAGTGTGAACCATGTTTGTGAGGAGGAGTTTGGTCATCTACACCTTGGTATTCTAGAGACCAGTGTTGAGCTTCCTACTCCTCCACCTCCTGCTTCTTCAACCATTAGTGCTTCTATTCAACAGGATGATCATAGTTTTTCAGATCTTGCTTTGTGGGATGAATATTTGACAGGTATTTCTAACTTGTTTGTGGAGTCTCATACAACAGATTTGGAGGAGACACTTGAGGGGGTTTCTCTTCTATTTGATGACAGTTTCAGCACAACTGTTATCTCATCTACTTTGTCTTTGGAGATTGACATTCACGAGTCTCCTCCTTAAGTTGATTTGTTATGTTTCTTGGTTAAGTTTGACCATGGTTATGTTGTGACTTATTCAAGCTTGGAGACTCCTACTTAGTTTTCAAAGGCATACATGTTGAGCCTTCATTCTTCCCCCTTTCAGTTGGACATGGAGTGGCTTCTTCATCAACTTATGGATTTGTTTCTTCCTAAGGGGAGATGTGTTGCTTGCAAACATTGGATCATATTTTGTTTTCAGGCATTCTTCATTAGCATTGGAGCTTCTTCATTGTGGGGGGGATCTCTTATATTTCTATTTCCCTCTTATGGGGGGGTAAATGATTGTATATACATGATGGATGTAGTCCTTGGGGGGTATCATTGAGGAGTCCATACATCATGTTTGTTTTCTCCTTTTCTCCGTTTGTGAGAGATTTCATTTGCGTTGTAAATGGGTACCTAACATGGCCTTGTAACCGAGACTCATAGTCATAATCTTTGCATAAGTTGCACTATAATCTTCTACCTAAGTTGCACTTAAGGGGGGGTGTTGGTGTGAATAAATGTCTTGTACTTAGCTAATTCACTCACTAGGGAATTAGGGGACATATTTGTATGATTAAGTTTACTTAGGATATAAGATTCTTTCTAGAAGTCTGAGTTGGCTTTTCTAGAACTTATCTTATCTAGCTAGTATTGCTTGATTCCTAGGTAGTTAGTTTGTTAGTTGTCTCATGTTATAGGATTAAGATACTTGTCATGATCTTGTCTAATCCTATCTCTCTACCTTGCCTTTATAAGCAAGACATCTCATGTACATTTGCATTCAAGCATATTCAATCAATATTCAATCTTGCATTGTTGAAGCAAGCTTTCTTGCCATTCTCTCTCTTGTGGAAGATATTTTGGTCTAGCAACTGTTCTTGGGGGTGTTGGGGAGTCACCATTAACTCCCACAGAAACCCTCAAATTGACGAAACAAAAGACAAACTTGACTTTCTTTGATGCTCTGGAATCAACTGTGAGGTCCTTGAAACCCCAAAATGCACCCAAAATGCACTTTGAAATGTTGAGTGTGCCAACTTGGATGCATTGGTTTTAGAGCTTGCTAGAGTCACTTTAGATGATGATGAAGCTCTTACAGATGATGTTGTTAGTGGGAGTGGCATTGCGATTGCTTGTGGTTCAAATGAATTTGAACTAAGTGATGATTTAGATCAAGATGCTTTCGCTATAGAGAAAGACATAAATTCTTGATTGTATTTACTATTTAGTATTTTCAAAATTTGTAATGATCTGACATATATGATATAATTTTGAATTATCAATTATCTTTATCATTATCCTAGTATCAAGTATCAATGTATTTTCAATTCTATACATTGTATACTTTTATTATAAAGTATCAAATATATTTTCAACTCTATATATTGTATATATTTTTGCACGCATGCACATGCACACATACACACACAGCTGTACCTGTAACTAGATTTTTTTTCTGTACTAGTGTCTTCGAATCCCGAACCCATAGCTATGCCTGTACTAGAACTGACAACTTAGGCTTTTTGGATATATGCTCATATACTTTCATTTATGGTTTATTTCCTAGCCTAGATTATGCCTCCTGATTATGAGTCACATCAGTTACTTGGTGTTTGCACACTCTTATACTATATATGCACCACTGATTGATAAGTGAGAATGGTTTGCTTTTGTGCTTATCTCTTGATGTATTCCTTCTCGTAATTCTGCATCTTCCTCCATTTATTTTGTGCATTTATTTTTCTACAATGGAATGGATGTGAAACAAATCTGGAAATGGAATCCTTACATTAATTAAGAAGTGTAGAAGAAATCTACTGCCAATGTTGTACAAAATAAGGAAAACAAACATACATTAATGAATTGTAAAGATTTTTTTCCTCAATCGCTTCAATCATGAGTTGAAAGAGATCAAATGCAGTTGTGAATTACAAAGGAGTGGTGGATGCAATTAAATAGATCTGTTCTCAGCATTTTTTCAGCGCCTACAGTGCATATGCCTTGTTTTTGTTGTTTTCGTATGTGCTTTCTATGTTCAGATGAGTTTGAGTGCGAGTTACCCAATCACCTTATGAACTCGCAAGTACTTGGTGAATATTGAAACTCTGTAATGACCATTAATAACTAAAGAAGTTACAGAGCTTAACTATGCTGAAATTTTTTTTTTCTTTTTTTCAATGCATTTTTTTGATATGGATTCACCTATATAAACCCTAGGTGAACCTACAGTGCACCTGAAACAGGACTTGTACCCAGACCCATTCAGAATGGGAATGTCAACATAAAGTTATAAGATATATCTACCAGTCAATGTATGCATAATTTATTCAGTACAGTATTCCATGTTCTAGGCCTTTTGAAATTGTTAGAGATCTAATTAATCTTCTTTAGTTATTAATGGTCATTACTAAGAGATGCAAATTTCACCTTGATGGGACATGTGCCTCTTAATCTTCATATATATACCATGTCACCCTATCCATTCATTCTCGCCAATATACTATTATAATCTTATTCCTCATTCAATATGTAAATATTACATATTTATTGTGTATGTACCTAGTAGGTATGTCATGGGTATTTTTCTCAATTGGTTACCATTCACACGGTGATTGTTGTGTGTACTGCTTTGAGGATGATATTTTGTTTTAGTGATAGGTTGATAACTTCAAAGCTCTACCACTAAAAGTATGCTCCTCAATGTCAAAATATTTGCATCTCTCATCAACTCTCCTTGCTTTTATCCATCCGCTCAATATCTCCATGTGCCCTCTATGGAATGGCTCAGTTTGCACTGCCCTTTCTTTTCTCGTATCAGCCTATTTCTCTTTGTTGACTCATGTTTCTATGGTTTTCTCAGTCCATCTCCTGGATTGTAACTTTGTAGCCTGGGAACAAGTCAAGTTCAGGCCAATTCTGGTGTTTCTAGTTGATTCTCCACTTGCCAAGAATGGTTCACCTAATAATGAGATGCTTTTCTTGTTTTCAATGAATTGTTTGTTTCCTTAATACCCATGGTTTTGTAACGTTTGCACTGAGCTTGTGCAGGCTGCGATAGGTCGCTTTTTGGATATAATGAGGCAATCCCTTAGCCATACTACAGCATTTACTGGTCCAATTGAAGGACTGGTGCATCATAAGACACAGTCATCAGGGCATCTACGTGTGATTTCAGAGCTGAACTCTGACATTAGTGTAGAGAAAAACGGTGTTTCTCTATCACAAGCTTCAAGCAGGAAGTTGGACTCTCAAGCTTTGCAATCAGAGGAGTCAGAGTTGATTAGACACTTGGAAAATATGCCAATAGATGAACAGCTTCCTCGTATGCCTCCTTGGTTTATCCATTCTGGTAGTCACAAACTTTATCAATTGATTGCAGCCATTATAAGGCTTGCAGGCCTCTCTGCCATGGCTGGTATAGCACTTAGTTTAATACTTGTCATATTTTTCAGTTGAATAAAGTGCTAATGTTCATTACAATTTTGTATTTATATTTCTTATTGAGTTTAATCTTTATTCTGAAAATCTAGGTTGCACGGATATATTTTCCTTGTCAATTCTAATAGAGACACTGCTAGAGTCTCTTCGTCACAACATTTCAGAGATGCGCTTAAAAGAGTATAGAGAAGAGGATTGGCAGACTTGGTATAGCAATTATGGGTCAGGTCGTGTTCTACGTGATGCAGCTACTGCAGTATGTGTTCTAAATGAGATTATTTATGGTGCATCAGGCAGGGCCACATACACATACACAAGTTTGTTCAAAAGTACCAGCATATTACAAGAAAAGAACACAGGGAGAATGACAGGAGTTTCAGACAGTGATAAGTGTGGCCTGAATGACTACTTAAAAGAGGATATTCTATGTTCTCTTAAAAAATGGGAAATGAATGCAGGAACAGATATAAGTCAGCATCTTATTGAGTGTGTTTGTAGCATACTGCATGAATACATGTCTTCTGAAATTTGGGATCTTCCTATAGATTTTTCATCACCTGGTCTAATACAAAATTTAAGCAATCAGCAGTTGCCTCGGCATTTTTTTCAGGACACTGCAATGCTACAACAGGTACTTTTGTGTACATGCTTATGGAAGATTTTTCTCCCACTAGTTTGGAACCACATAATTTGGATAGATTAGAAACATTTATGTGTGTACGAAAAAGCCAAAAGCAGTTCTATAGTTTTCGCTTTCTCTTAGTAACTTAAATATTTTAGTCTTTATTTTGACCGTGCAGGTTATATTAGAGGGTTTGGGTGTATTTGGAATATCACTTGGGAGATCTTTTGAAATCAGTGGGTTCTTGTATTCTTCCCTTTACTTATTGTTGGAGAAGCTTGTCTGTTCAAATTATTACATACGAAGTGCAGCAGATGTTGCACTCAGAGTACTTTCCACATCTGCTGGTTATTCATCGGTGGGTTCTGGATTTGTGGAATCTGACCCTAGTTTTTTTCTCTTTATTGGATATGGTGGTGGTTACTCATTATTTTGTTTTGGCAACAGGTAAAGGATATGGTGGTGGCAAATGTAGATTATATAATTAATTCGTTATGCCGTCAACTTCGCCACTTGACACTCAACCCTCGTGCACCGAACATACTTGCGGCTATACTTTCCTCTATTGGTGCTGTTCATGATATATTGCCATTACTAGAGGAGCCAGTATGATACTGTCTTTAATGCAATTATGACTAATGGGTTTCTTGTTTTTACAGAATAGATATACCTTCATCTTGCAATGTTGTCGACTGCTCTACAAAAATGCATCTTAGAATGAGGAATATGATTGTGTTCTGCCTATTGTCAGATGCCTTGGACCAGACCATGGCTTGACAAGTTAAAGAATAAAAATCTGCCTGTGACATGGCAGAAAATCTTGAAACGCAAAAGATATATGATATTAAAATGTTCACAACAGAAAATACAATACAAATTTATTCATGGAAAAACAATATCAAATTAAACCAATTCCCTGTAATTTGGCAAACAAAATTGTGAATACACACGATCACCTAATAGTTTATAAACCTTGGAACTTGAAGCTATACAACTAAAAAGATGAAATCTTGTGCCATAGATCAGATTTTCAGAATCCAAACATTCTGTCTTTGATAAAGCTCTCTCTGGCTGAGGAACTTTTAAACAAGTAGGCCCTTCATTTGCCAATTTTACCTTTCTAGTCTCCTGTTTTTAGTTTGATGTTTTGTCTTGATTAATTGTTTCAATAGGCCTGCTTGATTTGAAAGGTTATAGAGTTGAATACAACTGAGAATTAACTCAAAAATATTCATTCTTCTTAGCTCTAGTTGGTTTGTTTATTTTAGGATATATACCAAGCAGCATAAACATGCACTATCTACTCGTCATTTGAAGCATCTGGATCTTTGATTCAGAAGTAAGGCCACCAAAATTCTCCCATGATGTACCTATCATATTATATGTTGCAAGAATAATAACTAAAACAAATTAGAAAGAAAGATTTAAATATAGATTAAATTGGGAATTGGATTAGCAATTCAGTAAATCATATTCTAGTAGTTAATTCAAGCAAGGGCCCACTTGAGGTGGACTGCAACTGAACCTTTCTCCTGTTAGCCTATCTTGCGAGCCTAGATTCTTGTAATTGTAGTTAGATTTGTTTGTTACAATCAAGTTTATTATAGTTGATAGATCAATTTTGTTAACCTGCAGCATTTGCATTGAACCCGTAGCATCTACTGTATAATTCCTAGTATGTTGAGGAAGTCATAGAATAGATTTCTTTCCTAAGCACAACATTTATCTCCTTGTTTTGCAATGCTTGAATTTTTTTTCTGCCATACACAACTCTAGAATCTCAATCCCTAGGTGCCTATTGTTGTACATACAATATTGACACCATGCCAAAAAGATATGTCTTTGGGTTGACATATAAATGAAGTAATATCATGGTCAAAAAGGCCGCTATATATTAGATAAGGATATTTGTTGAGTTGTGTGCGAGCCTTGGCTACACTAGGTTTAGAGATAATTGATAGCACTCGACATTTTTGGTGCTGTTGCCAAGGATGGTGTCAAGCTCTAGAACTTCTAGGAGAGGCATCTGTAGCAGCAGAAAATGTTGTAGCTAAAGAAATTAGAACCCAACAACTAGGCAAACTAGTGAACCTTTTTCCTTAGAAGAACAATTTCCATTGGTCTCTCCACAATTTGTTACTAGCCAAGAGTCAAGTGTATATTACCATGAGCCATTTCCTGCAATCCATAACCACACCACCGAATTCCCCAAAGCATCCCTTGGAGAACCTTATACAAGAAAAACTCCAGGAGCTGTTTTAGTTCGAACCATAATGGCTGAAGTGACAGCAGATGACCCTACTGAACTCACCACCTTTCAATTTTCCTATTTTTGATCAGGTAGGATGTGCTGCTATGGAAAACATTCCATCCTTTGCCTTGATGAGCACACACTTATACTGAGAGTGGGGAAGGGGGGTGAATCAGTATAAGAATATCTTTTACTTCTTCAAATTAATAACCACAATAACTTCAAATACACCACATCAACAAATAAGAACACACGAAGAACACAAGATTTGCATGGAAACCCTTTCAAGAGAAAACCATGGAATAAGAACTGCTTGTATCTACTGTCAAAATCCAGTCACAAATAAAATGTTTCTTTACAATAATTTCGTAGGCACCAACCCATTGGAGACACCAATCCCCACAACTAAGCACCAATTTAGTAAGAGACACCGATCTCTTCAATTTAGAGGCACCAATCTCTTACACAACTATATGTTTGTAGGGGGATAGAGAGCCTACCATCGGGATGGGATCGACAGCCCATGCTCGATCGGGAACTATGGGGTAGACTAAGAAGTTTATGCGGTTCTCTAAGCAGGGTGGGAGGGACCTTTATTGGGATAGGGGATAGGGCGCCCGATTTTGGGGTATATTATATAGCTTGGGCCAACTAACCCTAACGCTTCCCCCGTATTCACCTAACCCCTCTATTAAGATATATAGTTCGCTCTCCAGGTTTGTCTTCTTAATAATTCTCCTTCAAAAATCTGCCTCTGAATGATCTTTTATTATATTGTTTTCAGACAAAACTGCTGGTGTATGTATAATATATCTTCTATTCTCCACACTTCTCCACATTCAAGACTCACATCTTATATCTTTCACGAAGGAGGCGACCTTTTGGATGGATGCATTGCTTAGCAAAGGGAGGCAACTCTCTATTAATATGCACCTCTTCATAACAAACTTGGGCGCTCACCATAAGGGGTTGGCCCCTTTTTAACAAATATAAATTTATTTAATTTAATTCCCAAAGTGGGGTGCCTCTATAAGGCGGGGTGGTGGGGCGGAGGTCGGCTCCATAATTTAAAAACATGTTAATTTATTTTTTAAATCATAAGGAGGGCACCAGAATGGAGGGTCTTCCAACATCGAATGAAGCATTTTGATCATCATTAATTCATCCTTGACATGGTGTGATCTACTCTTGACTATGGAGATTCAAACCTGATTTTTGTTTGGTCTTTTGTAATGTCCCCATTTTAGCTATACGCCCTTCAGTGACTGATAGGCTATTTCTGGAAGCCTATAGGCTCGTCAGAGGTAAAATTAGGGTTTCCTATCTCATTGGGGTTCTGAAGCATTTTTGAAGGTTTGCATGTATGAGTTTTTGATGTATGTCTAGTGGAGTTTTCTGGGTTTTCAGAGAGCTTCACAGTGGTATGTTTTGCAAAGGCATTGGACAACTTTTCAGAATTTACTATTTTTAGTAAGTTCTATTTCTAACACCATCTTGGGCAGTAGCATCAACAGTCAACTCAGTTTTCATTTCGGGCAGTGTAGTTTGGAGCATAATTAGCTTTCAGCATTTTGAGGCTCATTTTGGGTAAAATGATTTATTCTAAGTCATTAATGTTTTAATTTCTTATTGGCCCCCTTGGCCTAGTATTAATGACTTTAAGCTGTTTTAAAAGGTGGTCTTTGAGGGTGGACGCCTCATGTGAGATAATTCAATATTTCATAATGTTTATTAAATGTTTATGAGCCTTGGACGCCTAGAAGAGGGAGAATTAATTATATTTTTAAAAGAAAATATTTCAACATATTTGGGCGTCCCTTTTGGAGGGAAAAAATGGAAGCTGAAAAGCCAACAGTCACCTCAAAAGTAATAAAAGCAAGCCTTGCTCCAGCTTTGATCATCTTTGGAAAATTATAACAAAATGCTGCTGGATTGAATTTAGAACCTGGTTAAGGGGAAGCTTAGCAATTTGACTCCATTCTTCGGGCTTGAAACTATGGTTCCCTAGATGGTGGATTGAGAGTGTGCTTCATCTAGAAGTGCACATTGAGCTTCATAGTTGGAGAATTTGATGTTTTTTTCAGATTTTGGTGTTGCTGGTTTACACTAGGCTGAAAGGCGTTTTTGTATGCAGCTTTAAGGGTGATTTTTATTTGCACATGGGTATTGACTCCTTCAATTAGTATGCTAGAGGCGCCCCTTTGGGTGTAATTTCAGAATTTAATATGAAGTGGCTGATTTTATAAGAGAGGTCGACCCTCTCCTAGGGTCGCACCATTCATCTTTTCCTTGGAAAACGTGCTGGTTGGATTTGCTGAGTTTGAAGGTTGGAAATTGCTTGTTTCAAGGTTGTCTAGTTCTAAAGGTGATGCACTTTCAGATTGGTTCAAGTTTTGAAGTGTGGTAAGAGTTTTATCAATTTTGGTGTGATGATGTTTGTTGGTTCAGACTTCCAGTTTTGCAGATTTTATATCAGATTTATTTCAGTCTTTGGTTTCAGTTCATTACTTCAATAATTGAGAGATTCTTGAAGGGAAATTCATATATTTCTTTGTGCATTGATTCTATTGTAATCACTTGTAATTTGTAGTAGTTCTTTACATCGTAAGACTGAAAACGGTAGTACTATTTCAGTCATTCTTACTACTTTACTTGTGCTTAATTCTCACATTGTAACCCCTGGATGGTTTATCGCCAGTGTGGAAAAAGAACTTGTTAATCTCTCATTTATACCCACTAAGAAGTGGTGAATCCCCACTCACGAGTGGATGCCCGCCGCAGCGGATGAATTAGTTTGTTTTGTAATCTCTTTCTCCCCACTAATTAGTGGAAGTGCAAAATTCTTTCATGGTTGGTTCACTGCCTCGCTCCATTCAATTGTAATTTCATTTCAGTTATTGCTTAGTTTTCTCCGCCATATGACAACACTTCTCCTTCATTGGGATTGAGTATGCATTCTTGGCGTTGAGATCTTTTAAATTTGGATTTTCAATTTGGAGCTAACGCTAATTCATTTGGCTTAATGTTGATTGTGTCGTGAAAATTCCAAGAAAAAAACTAAGGGGCATATTTCATCTTTGGAAAGCGATTAGTGGCCTTTGGTCTTTGATCTTCATATGATTTATTTCATTGACAATACACCTTTTACATCAATGACAATATTGCCAACATGCCTTACCAAACTTCCATGGTCAGATTACAGAGGACTCAAACACATCTTTGTTTGTGTTTGATATCCTTTGATGAAGCAACTATACCATGGATGCACATAGATTGAAGCTTTTCTCGACAACCCTCAAGGATACAACCTTGAAGTGGTTTATGGGATTAGGTTGATATGTAGTAGTAGATTGGAGGACCATGAAGGGTAAGTATTTGCAATAATATCAAGACTATTTTAGTGGCAAGGATATGAGGGAGGATATATTCATAATGACAAAAAAAGGGGATGAATTTTAGAGGACTACCTGGAATGGTTCCTGTTTTTCCTACATAAATCTTAACCAAATAGGTTGTCATCTAACACCCTCAAAATAATATTCTCAAGGGGAGTCAATGAAGAGTATATGGACATTCTGAACTTGATTGGCGGTGGAGATATTTCCCAAGTGCCATTTGATGATGTTAGTTAGATTTGTAAAAACTATTCAAGGTCCACTATGAAGAAGTCTTGTAGCCTCAAAGCTTTGATGTCTACAAAGACAGCTGTGAGAATTTTAGAATGGGGCTAAGTAATCTTTTCAAGGAAATGAAATAAGACATTATAAACCACATGGCAACTCAACTTGACAACATGCCAAGAAGATATTTCCTTGGGTTGACATATAAGTAAAGTAACATCATAACCTAAAAGGCCACTTGATATTGGATAAGTATATCTGTTGAGTTGCATGTGAGCCTTAGCTGCACCAAGTTTAGGGGGAATTGATGTCACTCAACAATAGGCAAATATTTATTTTTAATGTAAAATCCCCTTCAAAGAATCTTGTATAGTGTGAATATTTATATATCTTGTCTATAGTTTTTAGTCTAGGGTCATTTTAGCTTATATTTATGTGTAGTTTAGGTTTCGAGGAGCTTCCTCTCTAAATTTGAAGAGAGGTTTTATCTTATACACTATTCCATTTTTTGTTGTTTTGCAAGAGACAAATAAACCACTGACACACAACCAACTTGTTGCATCTCTATGAAACATTTTCTTTTGTTCTTGTTTTGTCATGATCGTTTGTCAAGTTGTCACGTATTTAAGCCTAGTGCCATGACTTCAGCCATGGATTGTATATTCTTAATGATTTTATTGAATGTTTGCCAAGGCATGTGTATAAGTAGGAGACGAGGCAAACCTATCCTATGGAAGAAGAAAGATGAAGTTGTTCTAACAAGGTTTTAGTAGCAAAACATAAGGAAAGTGAGTTTGGATTGAAAGTGCTAAGTTGGAGAGGCAAATAAGGAAAGAGCACTACACAAAGAGGAAGATTGGATGTTTTGGTGGCAACATGCCTATGTGCATGCAATTAGAGTTTTGTGACAAGGATGCTCCAAATAGGTGCTTGATGTCATAGGCCAAAGTTGTAAGTGACAAACACAGTAGAATGGAGTGTCTAGGTTTGTTATGGTTTGTTTTGAGTGGTAGATTAGGGAAAATACACGCCTAGGAAGGGCTTGACATATTTTAATGACATACATAATAGATTGTAGAGATGAAAATATGTGTTTTAGGTGACATAGATGCATAAAATGAGTGCCTGGAGAAAAAATACAAAGTATTGTGACACGAGTAACAAAAATAGGTGCCTATATGAGTTCTAAGCGAAAAGAAGCAATGATAGGTTCGCTTGTAGGCGGGTAAACAATTTTTAAGTAGCAACCAAATAGGTACCTACTTTAATTATCAATCATTTTAAGTAGCAAAGATGACCTAAAGGCATGTCAAACATGCATAATATGAATTTATGTTGTATATCTGACCGAAATAAGTTCCTATGATGTGTTTTAAATGACAACAATTGTCCAAAAACATGCCTAGGAGGAAAGGGACAAAGTTTAGGTGACAAGGCTACACAAATGGTGTGCTTATGGCTGAATATCACCATTTAATTGGCATAAGTACATGTGATGAGTGTTTTAATAAGGTCTTTTGAGTGACAACCATGATAAGAAGAAGCACCTAGGAGCTGTATAAGTGACACAAATGATCATGAAGTGCACCTCAGCTAGAAAGGTCAGAGTTAGATTGCAAGAACATAAATAAGCACTTGGAGTGATGGAAAAAAACACTTTAAGTGGCAAGGTGGCTTGCTTGACTATAAAGATCATCTTCTAAGTGACAATAATGGCAAAAGTAGGCATCTAGGTCTATTTTTTGACAATTTAAAGTCAAGCAAATTCCATTTGGGCACTTGACCTGGTTAGAGCATGTTTCTAGCCTCCTAAAGCAATGAAGACAATGTTTCAGTTGCATGTGATGCTAGTTCTTTGAGGATGTATAAGGATAGCTTATGCAATTTTATCATATCTTTGTGTTCAAAGCTTGTATTTCTGCTAGAGTTTGTTGACTACATGTTCTTGTTGACAAGCTTTTGGGCTTTCAATCTTTACATTTTCATTTGCAATTGCTGATTGAATTATATACTTAGGGATTCTAGTTTTTGTTGTTGATCATTCATCCCCTACAATTTTCAATGATATTGAAGGACAACCTGCAATCATTCTCCATGGTTTGTAGCAGCAATTTATGTTTAGTTTTCAATGTATGCGTCTTTAGTGGGGTCTTTTCTAGATGTTTTGTGAATGTGAAGAAATACAAATGTTGAAAATATTATTCTCATTCTAGTCTTGACTTTTGTTGAAGGCTGTTTTGTCTCATGAAAGTTTTTATCGTTGAAAAGTCTAGGATACCAGAGTCGAGTCACCAAGATTGTTTGGTGAAAAGTCTAGGACACTAGAATTAGAGAATTTGACAAGTTTTATGGCAAATAGTTGCATTAGAATCATAAAGGGTGTTCATGCATCAAACTACTATTTTTGAGAAGTTGCTATTTTGGAAGTCCTATTTTTGGATGGAAGGCTAGGACCTCCTTTTAGGTTGCTTTAGTTAGTGTTTATTTATTCTTCTCTTTAGAATAATTTTGCTTTAAAGGTTTTTCTTTCTTTCTTTTTAGTAGCTTTAAGTGTTTATGTTTTAAAATATTGATTTTTTGGATAAATTAATTATTATTTATTATTATTTCGTGTTTGAAATATTGGGTTTTTTGCAACTTATAAATCATTGCTTTGAGCACATCTTAATGATAGTTGATCCTATGCTTATGCTGCTAAAATTGCTATCAATGTGGTTATTTTGTTTTTGTGATTTCTTTGATCAAATTGAGCTTGAATAATAGTGTCAATATTTTGTATTGTCGTTGTTGGTTTATCTAGGTTGTAGCTTTGCATATGACTTAGCCATTTAGTTCTTGCAATCATGTGTCGTCTTGTATTGAAAATTGTGTGCATTGAATTGTTGGTCTCTACTTCAGCTAGTAGGAAGGTGTTGTCATTAGTGTGTTTAGAGTGATTGCTTTCATTTAAATTCTATAAAGTCTCTCTTGTGAGGCAAGAGCAATTTTAATATTATGCTTCTACTTGAGGAAAAAATACAGGTTGGTAGTTATTCTATTTATGCAAAATTGCCTAAAGAAATACTATTGAGTGTGAATAATTGTATATTTTGTCTATAACTTAGTGTGTAGGGTTAGTTTTGATTTTAGGGAGCTTCCACTCATAATTTGAAGAGAGGTTTTGTGTCATGTATTCTTCCGGTTTGAGTTATCATGAAAGATAAATTAAATATTAACAATTTTTGGTGTGCATTGTGGGGTACAAGATACAACAAGCGAATCTTGCAGTGTGAAAGTTAGTCTTATAGCTTATAATTAAAGCTATTCCATTCTGGTGGATAAATTATATACTAGATCATGAATGAAAGCAAGTCTCATTAATCTTGTCTTTCAAGTGCTCAATCAAGCATCTTTAGGCAATGGAAGGTCTTCACTATCTATTTTTGAACTCCTCAAAGTACTCTTTATATTCGACAAAGAGCCTTTGCAAGTAATGGGTGAAAATGCTAACAACAATAACAACAATGGTTTGTCTCCACTTTCTTTGTTGTGGGGAGCTAGCATTGGTCCTTTGGTTTTTGTAGAACAACATATATTATCAAGAATACCATCTCATGAGAAGCATCCCAAGTTGTAGTGCATTTAGACTCTATTGAATAATTGGCCATTGTCCTATTTCTTGCCACACCATGCAATGGTAGCTAAACCCATGCGCATGGTGTAACTTGTAGTAGATACTCTTATCATCAAAAAAACTACCATAGTTTACATTAGAGTATCCAATGAGTCAAAAATGCTTGTTTTGATAACATTCAAAGCTAGAAATGTTTGTTACCTAAAAGTAACATTGTATACATTTGCAAACATGTCAATGACTTTCCTTCGGTTCATACATGAATCAAGATAGAATCCCAACAGCAAAAGAAATATCATGTGTGGTTGTCATAATGTAGATCGAACTTCCAACCAATTGCCAATACATAGTGCCAATAATGAAGGCATCATTAACATCTTTAGACAATTTGAGTTGCCTTCCATGGTAGTGAGAGTAGGCTTGACATTTGTCATCTGAAACCTATCTAGTATGCTTAGGATATACTTAGACCAAGAAATGAAGATACCATGCTTATGTCAATCCACCTCAATGCCTAGTTAATAGTGGAGAGGACAAAGACATGTCATATCAAACCCTTTTTGCAATTCATTCTTTACCACCTTGTTCATTTTTTCATCTTTGCCTATAATAAGGAGATCATCCACATAAAATATCATAATGACAATGTGATGACCTTGAACTTGAATATAAAGTGTATCATCTAACTCATTTTGGCTAAAACCAATTTGTTGATGGTCACTATCTATCTTGGCATACCATGCTTTGGACGCTTGCTTGAGTCCATATAAGGTTTTTACCAACCTACACATTGTTGACTCAAAATCAACAACCTCAAAATTTTGAGATTGAGTCATAAAGATTTCCCCCAAATTCAAGAAGGCAAGTTGACATCCATTTGATGCACTTGAATATAAAGAGTATCATCTAACTGATTTTGGCTAAAATCAATTTGTTGATGGTCACTATCAATCTTGGCATACCATGCCTTGGGTGCTTGCTTGAGTCCATATAAGGCTTTTACCAACCTATAAGGCTTTTACCAACCTACACATTGTTGACTCAAAATCAGCAACCTCAAAATTTCGAGATTGAGTCATAAAGACTTCCTCCTGTAAGTCTCAATTCAAGAAGGCAATTTGACATCCATTTGATGCACCTTCTACCCCTTTTAAGAAGCAAGAGAAGGAATAGAAAAACTAAATGTGTAATGTCCCCATTCTCAAAGTGATATCTTGTAGATGAGAGCTAGCTCATTCACCATTCCCATGAGCTAGTCATCTTGGTGAGGGAATGTTATTGGGCCATGAGAATCATAATGTTGAGGAGTTGCTTTTAAAGAGTTAAAAGGGGAAGTATCCTTAATCGAAAATAAAATATAATGTTGATTATATTTTATTATTATTCCATGTTCCACTTGCAAAATCAAAGCAAAGGAGGAGGGGAATTTTAAAATAGATAAAATATTATTATCTTCCTTAGTTGGTTGGCCACTTGAAATCAGATTTGGTTTGCTTCAGAATCAGATTCTCTCTCTTATGGTGGTTTAAGAAGGCATCAAATATTTTAATATTTAAGATCAAATCAGATTCTTTTCTAAGTTGGCTTGGTCAAGAGTAGTCTAGTGCCTTAATGGAGAAGGCATTGAATATTTTAATATTTTAAGACCAAATCAGATCCTCCCTATGGCGGCTTAGATGGCTTAGTGAAGAAGGCATTGAATATTTTAATAAGATAAAATCAGATCCTTTGGATAAGGGCAATTTAGATGCCTTCGGGAAGAAGGCATTGAATATTTTAATAAGAACAAATTAGATTCTCCCCTATGGTGGTTTGGACTAGGGTTCGTTAAGAGCCTTATTTAAGAAGTTATTGGTGGCTTTGAGAGGATCATTATGAGTGGATCTTTTGGAAAACATTGAGCTTAAGAGCTTTCTCTTGGCTAGAAGTGAATTCCAGTTGCTTCAAGGTGGTGTTCCCCTAAAATATCTGTGGTTTGGTGATGACCCCACTCCACCATGAGAGGTGAATTCGCATGGAGTTCATTATAGAGCTTAATTGACAAGCTTCTAAGGAGTTAGGACTTTAAAAGCTAGGGTTTGAAGACTTGTTTATTGCAGATTCAAGGAAGAATAAGGCAGATTGGTTAGCATTGGACGTCTTGGAACAAGTAACTCCATTTTTGAGGAGTTTTGCATTGTGGGTTGGCTGGAAATCCATATCAGATTATCATAGGTTTCTGGAAGTCAAGTTTCAGACTTGATATCAGTCATATTTTAGCCTTTTTCAAGCGTAGGAGGCAAGCTGGGCTAATTCACTACCTTTTTGAGCTAGGTGACTTCATGATTTGAGCTAGTTTTGCAATATTTGAGGAGTTTCAGCATTTCTGGGTCATCTTCAGTCAAGTACAGATTGCATACCTGCTGTTACAGAGTTTTTACCAGTCATATCAGACCACCAACATTGCTGCAACAGTCTTATTTCAATCAAGGATTGAAGGGTAGTTCATCAAGACTACCTAGGGTTTCATTCTTCAATTATTTGGCTAGGGTTTGGTTTACATTTTGGCCATTTTGCATGATTGTATGTAATCTGATTTTTTAAATCAGACTATCGAATTGTAAGCTACAATCATTTCTCTATTTGTAATCAGATTGTTCATTCAATAAGAAGCCATCATCGTTTTCTGGCTATGTCGTTCTCATGTTTTGATTGAAATTGATTATAACTTCATCATTTGGTATTCCATTTCATGTTATATTTGAATCTTTTATCTACATCAAAATATTAGCCAACAAGGAGAAAAAATTTGGTTGAGATAAGATAGGCTTCTTACAAAATGCCACTTGGTAGTAGGAGCAAAAGTTTCTCCATAGTCAATCCCTACTTATTGTGCAAGGGCTTTTGCAATAAGCCATGCCTTATCAATTGATCCATCAAACTTATACTTAATCCAATAAACGCATTTTGATCCAATGGGTTGATTCCAAGAGGACAATCTATGAGAACCAAAGTGTTATTCTTCATGATGGCAACATACTCTTGCTACATAGCATCCTCCAAGGTTTCTCAAAATATGTCTCATCAAGTATTGGGCTCTCCAAAATGACAATCCACTTGTTTGCAATTTTTTTGAGGTTTGGAATTACCAATTTCATTATTTATCAAATTAGAAAATCCAAAATTCTAGAAGGCTCTTTGGGAGGTTGTAGTGAAGCAACCACATCTAAAAGATGTTCAAGAAGCTCTGTAGGAGTGTCATGTCCCTGATGTAACATGGGAAAAGGAATAAATAAAATAAATAGTAATTAAAAAATTATGAATATAACTTCAATATTATTATTCTTATATATATATTGACATATAAAGATGAAATAGTGCATAATAAATGTAAATAACATTATTATTATCAATGCATAATGGAATCGATAAAAGAAAAGACAATATTAACAAAGTTGATTAAGGATGAAACACCATGAGTCAAGGCAATGACGGATTGCCTCCAGGTAAGAGACGCAACCTAGAATGGAAGGAGATGACCCGTCTATACCATTGATATAGGGAAGTAAATTGGTCTTGAGGGGGAAAACAGGGCATTGGAGAGAGACGCCAAAAAGGAGACGAGATACGCTGAAACAGGTGAGCAATTTCACTTAGCACATAGCGATCAGATTGCATGAGAAATCATAACCTTCTGTTTGGTCTTTGCCATCCTACGATTTACTCTATGCATTTTCCCCAGCACTATAGAAATAGAAATCTGCATATCTATGTCTGAGAATTGAATATAACAGAATTACAGATGCATTACTAGAAATTTGGTTTGTTCATTCAAATGCATTTTTTCTATCTATGACATCGATTAAATGTTTCCAACGAAAATCTAGCCCCAGGAAATTATGATCTTAACTGTGTAATATGTCTTGAAATTGCAAGCAAGCTACAATATTGCCTGGATGACATTCAATTTGAATTCCTGCTCAGAATTGTTTTTGAATCTATAGTCTGACCTTGTGTAACCCTATGTTTACTCACTGGGTAGTGTTCAACGTGCTACAGGAGTAAACGAGAATAATTCACAACATAATGCACATACTAGAATATGAATCACATTTGAATCATAGAACAATTGTAAGAGTAATTGCACAACACAATGGATTGATTGATTTCATGAAGTTCTCCACAATACATAGCAATTGTCCCCCTGACTACAAATGACAAGATACATATATAGATGGTCGAGGTTGGTTGAGATACCAACCGTCGGCAACTCTTCCTAACTACCTGCCCGACAACTAATCCAACTTTTACTTTAAACTGTGCATGTATTATTTAAACTATTATTATCTATTCCCATTACGACCGACTACAACATTTATTTAATTAGTATGATCGATTATAATATAATTATTTATTAACATGGCTGTCTACATCATCCCCCCCACAAAGTAGTTGTCTTCCAGACGACTGAAAACAAAGAATGCCAATTCCTCGTCCTTTTCCTGTAATTGATTCTCCCTCCGTGTTGAAAGTCGTTGTGCATCGGCCACCTGGGTATCCTTCTCTATCAACTGACCCAATACTCTGTCCCTCTCTGCCAACTTCTCCTCGAGAGCTGCCACTCTTGTTTGCTGGGCTGCCAACTGCTCTTGTAACTGTACTATGATGGTTGGTTGTATTGCAATTTGGCAATTCCAATAAATTTGATGGGGGTCTGGGGGCAACGCCCCCCAGTGGGGTCGAGGGGTAGCGCCCCTCGCAGGGGTTTGGGGGTAGATTTTGCTTTGTTTTTCTTAGACTTTACTTTCTCCAAGTCGATGCTTGGTATGGCCTGCCTTTTATAAACTTCGATACTTGGTACGACTTGTGTTCTGAATGGTACGGTCGTTCGTACAGCTTCACTCTCTCTTGTGCGTATCGCCTTCTTCTTGATGCGTACAAATTCACTTTCTCTTATGCGTACTGACTTCTTATTCTGTTTGTGGTGTACGACCTTCCGTACAACAACTCTTCTCCTTAAACGTACATGTGTTTTCTTCCGTATGAAGTTGTGACCTCTGTTCCTTGTGAGTCTTAAATCTCCAGTGCACACGGGCTTTTCATTATTTTCTAGTCGTTCGTCCCCCTTGCTTCGTGTGACTGATGCTCTTAGTCGTACGAATTTCTTTTCCAAGCCTTCGCCCTTCAGGTGGAAAGTTCGTACGGCCTTCAAATAGCAATTGCGTACGATACTCTTCAAGTTCTGGTGTACGTACTTTGGAATTCTTCTAATTTGCCAC